>JAUZNK010089803.1:0-12584 GCA_035046665.1 Euphysa ruthae | reverse complement strand
ATCTAAATTATTTCGATGATTCACAAGAATTCTTGTGAATTATCTTTACAATAGTATAATTCCTGGGATCCCTTAATAATTATTTGTTTTTCATATTTTCTAGAATACTTATCAATTACTAGTAAAAAAGAACAGATATTAAAGCAAAATATTGGTATAAATCATTTAAATGTCATTAAATGGAGTAAAGCCATTGTTATCTCAAAACTTGATTGACAAACTTATTGAATTATATCCAAAAATCTCTCTGGAAAATATTTTAAATGTTATTTCTTCACCTCCAAAAAGTACTTCATTAAGGTTCAACACTTTAAATATCTCAAATCAAGAGGCACTAAAACTTGTCAAAGATTTTTTAAATAACACATATAGTCAATCATTCACTGTAATTCAACATCCAATACTCTTTGATGTCTTGATTATTCAAGCAAAAGTAGCAAATGCTTTACCAATAATCTCTAGTAAAGAAGTTATAGTTGATGTGCATTGTGGTGCAGCTGTTTTACGTGGAGCTCATGTATTTGTACCAGGTGTTCTTGCTGCTTCACCTAGCATGATTGCTGGTGATGTTGTGTCTGTTTATGCGGATTTAGAGAAAAGTTGTAGAAAAGGATTTTTAAAAGTATTTTCCGGGTTAAAGTTGTTTGTAGGTAATGGCAAAGCTATATATGGAAGGTCAGATATTTTTGCGCAAAACTCAAATCTAACTGGTGTTGCTATCGAAATGTGTCAACAAAATTTTCCAAGTTTTACAAATTTGAACAGAGAGTTATTTTATCCTCAAAACCTTCCTTCTACTGTTGTAGCTCACATTTGCAACCCACAACCTGGTGATTTAGTTCTGGATATGTGTGCATCGCCAGGAGGCAAGACAACGCATGTTGCTACATTGATGAAAAATTATGGTAATGTTATTTCTATAGATAAATCTGAAAAAAAAATACTAAAAATAAAGCAAAACTGTGACTTTTTGGGAATTAAAAATGTTAGATTTTTTTCTTATGATAGCACAAAGATAACTTGTGAACAAAAAATAGATAATACAATGATGCCACCTTTTCCCATGTGTACATTTGATAAGATTCTTCTTGATCCTCCATGTAGTGGTTTTGGACAGCGTCCACAGCTGAAGTGTATATTGAAAGATAACCAGATTATTTCTTATCCAATCTACCAAAAAAAGTTGTTTCATCAAGCTGTTAAGCTGCTAAAACCTGGTGGTCGCCTTGTTTATTCCACTTGTACATTGCTTCCACAAGAAAACGAACAATTAGTCTCATGGGCAATTAAAACATATCCTGAACTTTGTCTCGAAACACCAAAAATATTTATTGGAAGATCTGGTATTGAAGGCCATGGACTATCTCATTATGAGTGCAGCAAAGTGCAGAGATTTGATGGGTGTTACACAATTCCTGATTATGAAAAAAGTTTTGATGTTGACACCATTGGTTTCTTTATAGCTTCTTTTACTAAGGCCTTGTAGTTTTCATTAAATTTATTTATTTATTTTTTTAATTGCAAAATGTTGATTTTAAGGCTTAGGTATTTTTTGATCTTATTGCATTGATAAAAGTAAATCAGTCATAATTGACATTGTTTTCCATTTGATAATCATGAATTTACCTACATAATCTCTCAATGATAGAATTTTTTATGCACGTTGGAAAATATTATTTTTGTTGTATAGGTGATAGGTTTTGTAACATAATACATATGAAATATGATTAAATATTGTGTATATCAGTTTTATATTCTAATATTCTTGTCAGCCTCACTATAATGTTATTTAAAAAATCAGCAATCAATTGAAACTCAGAAAAATTAGTTTGTGCTATTTTAGGAGTAGCTAAACTTTCTGTACACCCTACACTTTATATTTTATAGGTAATACATCAACTGTTAGAGGTTTGCGTGATAAATATAAATTTAGTTTAACGTAGTTTTCCAAAGGTGACTGTAACATGTTTTTGAAACTAGGCATATGGATCCAAATGGCATTTTTTGGTTCATATACCTAATTGTTGGAAACTTTCTGCAAAAATCTGGTTTTAAACATATTATTTGATATTTTTTGAGTTTAAAAAAAAATCATTTTGAGATTCTGCAGAACTATTGTAAATATTCAGAAAATAACATAAGAAAATTGGATGTAGCCGACAGATTCCTATGAATTTATTTGTGTTGTCTGTCAGTTTCTCCATCAATCTGGAATCAATCTTTTTAAATGACTTTTTTAGTTTTTTATAATATTTTGTCTGAAGTTATAGCAACTTAAATTAGAAAAAGGGACAATTTTCAAACTCTTTTTTGCTAATGGACCCAAATATTTCCAAATATGGTCATTTTAGGCCTGTAAATAGTAAATATAGAAATCTGTTAATTTTTTTTTCTGCTAGCCTTTAGCAATGTCTGTACTAATCATACCAAAATCTGTTTGGGTAAATTCATATTCTTTTCATTGTTTTTTGTATTTTAAAAACATTACATTTTACTCTTCCATGTATGAATACTGTAAGACAGAGAAATCTGTGAAACAAAAAAAACGAGTCTCGCTATTCAAAAAGGAAGCTTTATTGAAGCAATTATTTTTCGACAATGTTGACTAATGGTTGATAAAATTAAATAAAGTAAAATGTATAAGAAAAACAAAAGAAATTGTTTCATGAATGTTTCAAGTCAACTAGGGAATTATATAATTTTATAGCTAAAGTCATATTTTTTCATTGTGTTATAGTTTTACGTACATTTTGTTTGAATAATGTTATGCAGCTTAGTTGCATAACCTTTGAGCATTCCTTTGCATTAGATACCGAAACCGAAAATCTACATTATTCTGATAAAATTATACATAAAAATTTTTGCTTAAAAGTCTCCAATTAATATGAACTAACATTTATTTAAAAAAATTAAATATGGTAGCCAAACTAACAAACTAAGGACTTCAATGGTTAAAGTAAGTAATGATATAATATCAATGGCAAAACATGAACCTAACTTTTTCGGACAAGTTCATTTTGAATTATTAATTCAAATTTCTTTGAGGGTTAAACAATTACAAATATATTATGGAAATTTGCTAATGATTGTTGCTTGTCTGACTTTTTTTTTTTTTTCTTTTTTTTTTTTTTTCTTTACCAATCTTAATCATTTAACCATGGAACATTTGTTGGAAATATCAGTTTGATGTCTTAGATGAGGATGTGTGAGACTACATGATTAAAAGAGTCGGTTATTATATTATCATTAGTAGGTTTGCAAGAGAAAGGGTATTAAGACTTTGTTCCAACACTCAAAATGATTTAACCTGTCTGCTAGACTTGCAAGCATGTTGAGACTAAGTTTTACAGATCTGGCGTAGTTACAAAGAAATTTTTTAAGTGATATTGTGGACCTGAAATGTTGACCCGGCTTCTTATTTGAATTTGATAAAATCAGCTGAACAAAAAAAGTTTTTGAAGGAAATTTTCTAGAAAAGCAAATTTTTGTTTTTGCACTCTTTCTCTGTAGATTTAATGAAGTTTTTTTATCAATAATTATCACACTTGTTCAGCTATCAAGGACTTTAGTTTTAGTAACAGTTCTATATATGTCTAAATTGAATTTTTTAGAATAACTTCTTTTCATTGATTCCATTAATGAAAAGATTTTTGAGAATATTGTTATGTCATTCAATATTTATATGCACGCTGTTATGGAAAAAAATTAAGGTTGATTACAGGCAACCAACCCAGCAATATTTACTGAGTGCACTAATGCATTAATTAAGGCATTGGAAACTCTGGCTTCTAAACTGACATTACTGAATCAAAAATTTATAGGGCATTATTACCAAAAAAGAGAATGAAATTTTCACGGTTAGTAGCTCACGTTGTTTTATCGTTATATCATTCATTTTAAGTAAATTGTGATTAATCGTAGCTTAGGTATTAAAATAAAAATGACATCTTGGCACGTTCCTGTTCATGATGAATCAATTTCAGAAGATCCGTTTGATGAGATTCATGAAATGACATTCCCTCCGTTGAGGTATTCACCTATGTTTTATGATCGCACCGCTCCAACTGTGCATAATCCTCAAAAACTAAGAAGAGAGAGTTCAACTGAGCGAGAAAGATTATACAAGGTACTTGTGGGTCATGAACCTTATCGTCCACAGATAAATTCTGATTGTAAAAAGAAGGGTGGTTTTCATGTAAAGTTGGATGTAAAACATTATAAACCAGAGGAAGTGACTCTCAAAGTAGAAGGTTATTTGCTTTTTTTTTTTTAGTTAAAGAACCGAAGAGGCCATTTTTTTTCCCACCTGTCAAAAATTCTTATTCCTTGGAAAATTTTAAAAAATTTTGCAATATTTTGCAAGAAATCGCTATTAAATTTTGTTTGACGAGTAAAAATAAAATGGTTACTTCGATTTTTTAAATAATATGAAATCCAATTCACAAGACCTGAATTTGTTATTTTAGACCAACAAACAACATTTTTTAAGTTTTATCAAATCGTTTCATTACTTTTTTTTTAACTTTACATAAAATTTTATATAAAGGATTTTTTTTTTTAACTTATATGAAATTTTCTGAAAATGCTTTCATACCTTTTGTGAACTTTTAGGCTAAAAATCAGGGACATTTTAGACTTAAAAAATAAGTTAATTTATCACTTTATTTTTTGTAATATTTTTGTGAAATTAAAGGACTATAGAGGGCCTTTTGAACCCTAATAAATTAAATCCCTAGGACTTTTTTTGCCCCTAGTAAATTCTATGAATGGCTGAAAACAATCTTCTTTACTTAAACTGCAAACCTTTCGTTTCACAAAAAAACAGCATAAATGACAAAGGTTAAAATGAAAGTAAAACAAATTTTTTTATAGGAATAAAAATATAGATTTATTGTCCTTAAAACACACACAAAAGTGTAAAAAGTTCAGATATGGACCATTTGAACTGCGGAATCTATACTTAGAGCATCTCTGCTAATATATTTGGATATTTAATCATTCTATAGACATTATTGTAGTTTGCATTGCACTAAGGCTCTGAATTTCTTTTACATAGGATGACCAATATTTACATTTTTAATTATAGTTTAGGCGATCATAGAATACAAAAATGTATGTAACTTAAGAATACGTGAAGAAAAACAATGTAAGTAATGATTGCCTCTCATAATTTTAAAACCTTATGAGATATTTGAAAAGAAAAAAACCTCTTTACCTAAAAAATAAAATGCTTCAGTGAATAACTTCAACCGTAAAAACTATGTAGAAAATATAACCATAAAACATAATTGACCTTTTATAAATAGCTAATAACCAGCCACTAAAAAATATAAGAAATAAATATTTGTCATTACTTTCATTCTCCAAACCCGAGAAGATTAAAATAGCCAGATCACTTGTAACTTTTGGATCAAAGCTATTTCCTTCTGCATTTCAGAAAGCTGGTTTTACCAATCAGTTTTAAATCGATTCACTGTGGAAAATAGGTGTCCAATTTTTGCATTAGTAAATGGGCAGATAAGAGAAATTATAAATGTCTTTTTCTTTGAAAAATTTAATCCATTTTAAAAGAATTTTATCTAAGATATATTCGTCTCCTATTAAAAGATGCTTGGAGTAGGTCACAATTTCTGAAAAATCTTCGTCCCCAAAATCAACTGGCGATTGTCAAACCAAAACTAAAAATCCATCAAGAAAGTCATATTTATAAACAATGGTAAGGTTATAATGGATTTGAATTGAGATTCCATTGAAGTTGAAACACTTGCAATGGTTTCTTTGTAAAAATTTATAATCAAATTTTCAGGAATAAAATTTTTGATGAAAAAATCTTGATACGAAAATTTTCTTCTTTGTTTTCAACAGTCTAAATGAAGGTTATAATACGCCGTTTAGCTATCAAATGAACTAACGTTGAGGAAGTTACCAAAGATACTCAACATTATTATGCAGAGTTTTTAAGCAAGATTCCAAAACATCTGAGCCAACAGTTTTGTATTTAAATTTCCAATGTAACTCTTTTTCTCATAATTTATATTCACCGGTTTACAAAGATGGTCTTTATTTGTCACTCTTCAGCACTAATTCAAGGGAATAAACTGTCGAAAAAAATATCACTTATAACAAAGTTTAACTATTCAAACTTCCAACTACCCAAATAATAACAAGATAAACATTTTTTTTATGCTTATTTTTGTAATTCATTGTTTATAACGGCGTTAAACCCTTTCGCTAATGATAAGCTCTGTGAAAGAACTGAAACAACATATTTTTTTCCACAAAATATACACTTTCAAGATGTTAGAATATATAATTGAGACAATCTGGGCATATCAGCTATTTTGAAAATTTTATAAAGTTTAGAGCAAGCCAAAAAAAAAAAAAAAATTATTTAAATAAGATATTGTGATTTTCTCACTTTCATCTTCCGATTTCATGAAAAATTTTTAAAACTTTTAAAAAATTTTCTTCTGATTGTTTTAAATTTTCAAATTTTGTACATTGCTCATCAAAGTTTGGGCTTGTAAGCAATGTTATGAACTTGTGGAAAAATACCGGTTTGGAGCAGCAGGAATTTCCTGCCACCCCCAAACACAAATTCATTTTTAGATTCAGCTGGAACTATAAAACAAATTTTTCATTTTTGACTATTTAAGTTGAGCGTATCTTGAAATTTTTCAAAAATCCGAAATTTTTATTACTGTTAAACTTTTAAAGAATGCACACTGGTCCAGTGAATTTTATTTTTTTCAAAACATGTTGATAAAAATTTAATAAAATCCAAAGAAAAAGAAAATATAGATTAATACTAATTTCATTGCAGCCTGACTTGGAGTTCGAAACTGTCTTGAAACAGACGACATTGAACAAAAAAATTCTTAAAAACCATATCTGAAGATCTAAATGATTCAATTAAATTTGTTTAATGATCTTTAAGGTAGAATTGTGTAATTTTCACAAAGTTGATCTTTAAAATCAAAATTTTAGCGTTCATGTTGATATATTTTCATTAATTTTGTGAGCACAACCATTTTCTCTCTAATTAGTTGTACTCTTGGGAACAAAACAGATGTCATTATATTTTAAAGAATTTGTTATATCCAGTTATCAAAAGCCTGAAATAAATTTGCTGCTGGAACAAACATATAATATTGTGACTCTACAGTAAGATGTGCTAGAGTGTGAAGAGGGATTTTATCTCACTTTTTCTCCCATAACTTAAGCTTTAGTCTACAAATGTCAAACATGTCTATTTCTAAAATCAGGCTAAAAAATTAGTGTAATTTTTTTGTTAAGGAAATTATTCAATCAGTAATATTTTTAACAATAATACTTTTACAATGATGGTCTTGGAAAATCTTTAATGTATAAATAAACAGTGTTACATCAGAAACATTTAACAATTAACAATTAATTTTTTAGGCAATAATAGAGGTCTGATCTTTTTTCAAATCGTTATTCAAAAATATTTCATTGCAGGCTGGTCTCTTGAAGTACGAGGAAAGCATCGTAACGAGATGGAGAATGGGTTTGACTTTAGTGAGTTTCATAGAAAATATACAATTCCCGAACAAATCGATCCTCGAACATTAACATCAAGCATTAGTCAAGATGGCATCCTGTGCATTGAAGCGGCTGCTGCAACACCACCTCAACCGATATCAGAGGAAGGTGAATCTACCAGTGAGAGTTTTATTTTTTCACTAGATGTAGAAGGTTACAAACCCGGAGAAATAACTATTCATGTAAATGGACATGACTTGATAATTCATGGTGAAACAAAGGTTGAGACAGCTAGCCAGCATGGGGTTCAAATGCACCAAAAACAATTTACAAGACAGATTTCTCTGCCTAATGATATTGATGCATCATTGTTGAGTTCACGATTCACAAAAGATTCAAAACTTACTGTTGAAGCACCAAGGTCAAAGTCTCCTGTCACACGTACTCTTGAAGTTAAACTCGACGAAGACTAATTTCCAAAGCATGCTTGGAGATTATTTTTTCAAATCTTAGGAGTTAAACTCTTATGGCTCTGAGGATTTCTTCAGTTAAATTTAGCCTTCGATAAGAGGATCTTCTAAAAAAATTTAAAAAAATTGTAATTTAATTTACCCTGTCTGTATAATTTCTTATCTTAAAACATTCTTTATACTCTTCAGTAATAGCTTAATTAATAATGAGAGAAGTAAACGTCTTTGAAAAGCATTTCAGTATACAAAGTATTTGATTGAAGATGAAAAAGAAAGTAGTAGTAAGGGTCAGATTTTTATAGTATTTGTTACTCTGGCATTGGGGTAGATTTTGTTTTTCTTTATATGATTAAGATTTTGTTTTTATTTCTAATCCTACAATGTCCAAAGACATTCATAATTTTATAATATTAATAAGACTGCATTTCCAAATGAATTTCTCAGAAAAATAACTAATAAATTTATTTTTAAAGTTACAACTTACATTTGTATTTAAAAAATTTTTTCAGATGTTTATTAGATCAAGTGTTAAATTTTTAATATTTGTTTTTTTAATATTTTATACATTATTTAAGTTGTAATACTTCTTAACAAAAATTTTTTTTGTAAGTTTGTTGTTTGTTATTGCATTTTCTCATATATCACAATGGAAAAAATCAGACTTTGAGTTTAGTGTTTTGCAAAATAATTTCCGCTGAGAGATTGTATGGGGTCTATATAAACTTCTCTCCTAAAACAATTTTATGTCAAAGTAGGCAAATGGAAAGAAGAAAAAAATCGAATGTTGTCTACTACGCTTTTAAACTAAACCAGAGGAAAACTAGTTTCTATATTGGTGTACACTTATGTTAAAATATTTTTTTAACAATAAAAACTAGGTAAAACTTTCACGTGTGGAGGTGATAACTTACGGGTAATTTCAGCCAGATTCAACAAGGGTCTGGAAATGATGTTCTTTTTCTTACTTTTTATGGGGTTTAAAAATGGAAAAAAAAAATTACAAAAAAACAAAATTTGACAACTTTTTTCCATTTTCAAACACCAATACCTGGGTTGAAAGCATGGAAACCCCAATACCATGCAAAACTGTATATAAAATATGAAAACATAACTTGAGGAGTGTCTAAAAAGTAGCTATAATACATTATTATCCTATAAAAAGTTTAGACCTTTTGAAAATCATAAATTTAAAAATTTAGAATTTTTGGAAACTTTGAGCTTTTTTTATTTAAAAAAGGACTTTTCACTCACTTAACCTGGAAAATTTGATTTGCTCAATGACAACCTACCATATCTAAAAAGAAGTTTATTGGAATTTCGGGGGAAATCTAATTTTTTTGGGAATGTACTGAACCATAAATTTTTTTAATCAATTATTGTTTTTACTAATATATGGTTCAATTTTAATCACTGTTTTTGCTAAGGCAAAAGTCTCATAACCGACAAACAAAATAGTAGACAAAACTGACTTTATGAATCAGTTATTGAAAGAAAGCTGAGGACTTTTTTTTAAATCAATATTGTATTATGAAAATTATTACCTTGATCACCCAAATATATCTTTTTCATTCACCAACATTAGTGGTCTTCACAGTACTTTCTAATGTGGAATTTTTTTTCTCTAGCTCATCACCTGACATTTAGGCAATTTGTGAAACAAATATTGATCCTTTTATAAGTTCTTCTGTTTTTAATGTACCTGGTTACCTTTTATCAATCACAAGGACTCATCTTTTTGCATGGCCTAGGCATATTTGTCCGTGACAATCTTCCCGTAAATCACAAAATCTCTTTTGAAAATCCTGATGAATCGTACATTTGTTTGTGTCTTTGTCTTCTATAGTCGACCAGTTGTCTTTTCTTCTTATATTGTTCTCCTTATCTAAAGTCATGCAGTTGAATCAGCCCATTTCTGAAAACATTGACATGGTTCTCATAAATTAATCTAATATCTTTGTTTTTGGGGACTTCAATGCCCACCACACTGACTGGCTACCATTCTCTGGAACTACTAGCTCTGAAACTGCTAGCCTTTCTGGTATTGTAATCTAATACTTCGCCATGTCTCAGTCATAAACTCCACTAGTCGATTGTTCAACTTAAATTCCTGGTTGTAACAACCAGGAACCTTCTCTTCTTGATCTATTCCTTTGATCGAATCCTGATATCTGCAAGGCATCTGTTGCTAGTCCTTTAGAAAACTCTGACCATGCAGTGGTTAATTTTGACATCAACTTTAATATCAACTCTTTCCATGAGATACTTTTCCATAGGGTATTGTTTACTTATCACCATATAAACTGAGACACCTTTCGTGATCTAATCTGTGATATTCCACTAGAACATATCTTCAATCTTTATATAGAGAAATGTACCAAGGAAGTTGCTTCTTGGCTTCATGTTTGCGTTGGTGTCCATATTTCCTTTTGTCACTCTATTTATCGGATTACAAGTCTTCATTTATTGGATTTTTGTTCAAATAAGGGTCACATTATGTTATAAATATAGCACAAATTTTTGCTAAACTGTTCAGCATTAACTATATTCTTGTTGATTATGGACGACTAACACTTATTTGACTTGTTTCAAAATAACTGAAATGGTTGAAAATTTTGTTGCTATTCTTGATTCTTTTAAGTGATCTTTTTACTGGCCCTAATAAAATGCCTGTAGTTGTAATGAAAAAGTGCTCTCTAGTAATTTTATCCCTGAATCCTGTTTTCCCTCTTGCTGGAAATTTGAATCTGTTGTCACAATCTCCAAAGATTCTGGAGAGTGAACTTATCTTCGCAATTACCATCTATTTAGTCTCCTTTCGACTGAAGGTAAGGTAAAGTCTTTTGAGTCAATGATTAACTCATGTGTTTACTCATTACTTAGAGCCACTCAATCCGTTTTCTGATAATCAGTATAGCTTTCTTTCTGGTAGGTTTATTGCTGATGCTCTGACTGTCGTTGCGAAAGTGTCTATCAATCTCTTACAACCAGGGTGATTTTACTCAACATCTCTAAGGCATTTGAAAAAGTGTGGCATTGAAAGAAGGAACAACTTCAGTCGGGTAAGACTTTCTTAAGGTTCACAAGTCTTTCCTGTGCTTCTCATCCTTTAACGGGACACATGCCTTCGCTTGTGATACTATCTAACTTTTGATTGTTTTTCTTCGTAATATGCTCTCCAATCCTTTAACCATAACGTCAACCCCAATTCTCGATCTGTGTATAACCTACTTACTTTTATCTTTTTTTATAGCTTCCTGCTAGCATTAGCTTTTAGCTTTGCAGAAAGTGATTAATTGAAAAAAAATTTAATGTTTTTGGAAATTTTTGTGCAAAAGATTTTAGATTTACGAGAAGAAGATAATACATCAATTAAACTGCTCGTAGTTGATGTTTCCTTATCTCAGAACTTTTCTTAAACAAACATTTTTATTACACAACCTCTCTTTTTAAATAATAATTTTTTTAACTGACTTTGAATATTAGATATTCAATGAATACTTTTCAAAACGATGTAATGCAAATGAAAATAAAATTATCTTACTTGACTTGAGCACAACTTAATAAATATTAACTGTACACTGTCTGATTTATCAAAGAATTATTTACATCTTAAATGCCAATAAATCCTATGACCATAGCAATTGTCAATCATAATGATCTAGTTATGCTGTATTAAAACCAATTAAAATAAAAAGTGCAGTAACAACAATTCCAAACGCATTTGTATTTTTAACGTGAGGCCAAAAAATAGGATTTGAACTAATTTATTACAGAAGGGCCCACAGACTTGGTTCTGGTTTACTTAGAGCTCCCATTTGAGCTTACAGTAAAGAAAATCATTGGCCAGACAACCATAAATTATTTATCTCTGTGATTTGTAAGGTATCATTTGAAGGTATATTTATAAATGTTATCTTGTAAGATATCATTTGAATAACCTATATGCTTAAAATTTATCAGATTTTAAAAGAAGGGACTGTTATGTTTCCTAATTTTATATTTCATGAAATCCATTGAGCTTTTGATGTTATTAAAACTGGGGTGAATTTCTTGATGTCTAGTTTAATTTATTCGATAAGGTTTAGCACAAAGACTATTGTTTAAGTTGATCTATGTCAGGCTCGTGGTCAAATGAACAGGGTTTTAGAAAATGTTAGTATTCAACGAATTTTGTTTTGTTATAATTACATTTATTTATATTTACATCTAATAAATTGATTTTTTTTTTCATTTTCAGTGATTTTAATTTTCTTTTCTTTGTTAATTTCATAATAATCTCTTGATTTCATGATAACAGGAAAATTTTTAAACATGCTTTTAACATGCTTGCCTGTGTATTAGACTTATCTAATCATTTCATAGGTTGTTGGAGCAAAGTTTATAGAGCTGGATGGCCTTCCTAACGTTAACCTATTTCTGGTAATAGTAATAAATTTTATTCGTGAAAAGGATAAGATTACAATAATTTAATGTCAGATGGTCTAAAAGCTAATAGTTCAATTTTGGATTCAGTTATAAAAAGTTGGTTTCACTTTATAATTTATGTTTTTAAAATATACTAGTTACGATTTGTTATTTGACACCAATATAAATGTTCTTTTTTTAACTCTG
>JAUZNK010089792.1:0-12584 GCA_035046665.1 Euphysa ruthae | reverse complement strand
ATAGTTGATAACAATAATAATAGTGAAAATACAAGTGTAGGTAATTGTACGGTTCCTGAACTTAGTAATCAGATGGTCAATCCCTGTATTTCTAATAAGACAACACCTGATATAGACACTACTCAAAATGATGCTGAAAACGAGAATAGTACTAATGGAAATGAAATTAGACAATCGTCAAGGGAACGGAGACCACCGGCTCGATTTGATGACTTTGTAACTGGTTGAATATTGGTGCATTGATTTACTGGGTAATGTGCAAGTAACCTCTCCACGGAAATTAAATGCTGTTGCAAAATTCTAGTGTTAATCATTTAAATAGGGCGATGTGCTAGTAACCTCTCCCCTCACGAACCTTTTCATTTTGTTCTTTATGTTTTATATTAAACTTCGTATTTGTTTTTAATATGCCACTATATTTATGTGAGCAGGGGAAAGTCATGTATATTCTTGTTTATTTTAGATAAATAAAAACCTACATTATTCACACAATATATTCATATAACAAACAAGGCAACAAATTGTCCCAAATGGACGGGGTATCGTGAGTAAAGGAGTGGTATGTCAAATAACTGTAAAAGTTAATATTTGGGAAAAGATAATAGGTGGAATGTAACTAATGCTCATTAAAATTGCTTGTTGGCAAGCTAAATTTTAAGGATTTTCTGGAAAATTAATATGGGATTTGCATAGCCCCAGTAGTAAAAATCGTTATACGCAGATCTTGTAAAATTTGCGACGAAATACGAGATTCACGCGTTTGCTTACTTTCGAAACAATCAGCTGTATATTGTCAATATTCCTTACATAAATATTAAAACAGGATGTGAAAAACCCATCATTTTTTTAATAAGTGATTTTAATGAGAGTGAGAATGTTATGTTTAACGTGGGGAACCAACAAATTGCCGAGATAATATATTCAGAAGAGCACACATGGTGGGTCTTGGAGTACTTACAACGCCCATTTGAGCCTACGAAATTCGCTCAACAAAACAACCCGACCAAATTGAGCTAGCATTGCATTACGCAATGAGATTTCTCAGAAACTCAGAGATAACATGAAAAGTAAATTTTTGCCAAAGGTGGAAGTCGAACTCGTGAACTTTTGTTCCGTAGTAAATTTATTACCACTGTGCCAAATCCGATTAACTAGGTTAATCAGTATTTTGTTTAAGTATAAAACTGTGTCTTTTAAAAATGAAAATCTTTTTAAACTTTTTTTTTTTTTTTTTCAAATATCAATTATTTTTGAAATGTTAATAAATAATGTTATGTTATATTTTTCGAATACAAACAATGTTTCCAAAAATAAAAAGTACTCAGTAGTTTCAGTAGTTCTTTAATTTTGAAAGTAAAAAGAAAAAATTATTATTAAATTATTTACCGTAGTATGGTTAATTTGTCTTTTCCACCATCATGTAGAAGAGCAGCTTGATCCCAATTTTACCAACCTGTCTATGCATGCAAGACTAGGAGAAATTGCTTTAGAAATAACAGCGATGATTTAATATCGAATGTTGCTTTCGATAGTTCAGATGTGAAGGAAATTTCTGTCATATTTTCCTGCCAATAATAAAGAAGCAAGTAAGATACATCATTACCGTCTGCAGTAACATTAACTCGTTTTCCAGCTTTTGCAATTTCTAAGGCACATTCAACAATCTCCGTATCTGCATGGTTTTCACACTGAACTAAATCATTTCCAGCTGTTGTCAAATATCCTTTTAACAGCTCAATAAATCAGGATCTATTATCGCCACGCAAAAGAAATACATCTTGCTTCACTTTAACCTTGGTAGTAGCTATATTCAAATGAACAGAGTTATGTCGTGGTCCTGTCTATCCCTTTTTTGTGTGAGTTCTTCTTGTTTGCTATTGGTCTTTGGTTGATGGTTTATCAAGTACAACTTTGCTAACTCCATGGTTCTTCTTTACATGGTCAACATATTACAAGCAAAATTCCTTGGATGTGATGATTTCATTGCACCTCACTTAGTGCAAAAAGGCCCCCCATCTAGAACATGCAACGCCTTGTAATAAGCATCAACCTTAACTGTAAGCCCTGCATTGCGAAGGATGGATTTGTTTGGCTTACGCTTTAAGCCATCTTAAAGCGTATGTCAATCAAAATTGACATTGGGGTGGGCGGGGGGAGGTTAGTTCGTAGTTGAAAAACTTCTCTAACTTATTTTCTTTTTGAGCAATTGCAATAAGGTGTAAGAATAACGCTACTGGTTTAACATTGATGTTATGTTTTTTCTTTATCTTACTGTGTTGTGCAAGCTCTCAATATTTTTCATTTTTTTGCGCTTCGTTTAATCTTTGCTTAGTGAAATAAAGTATTACCAAGCTTCTTTTGAATAAAATTCCCCACTTCCTCCGTCAAGGCTTCATCCGCAATATTGGTAAACGGATTGTTCTCAGTTAACCAATCTTGGATTTTAAATAAATTTAATAAGTAATGATTTCTTCTGGTAGACCCCATTTTTACATACTGCTGACATGTTACGCTATATCAATGACATTGCATCATGAATGACTGTAAATTGGTGAGCTGTGTGAAACCAACTGATGTGTGATACTTTCAGTAAACCCTCTGCCTCTGGTCAAGCCACCGCATCATGACTTGTTAGAAGATCTTCCCACGGTCGACCACTGCGTCTGATAGTTTGATAGTATAAAATCTTATACTTTTGGCATAGTGAAAATGAACAGTAACCGCAAACAAATTTAACATATTATGTATTTAGTGGTACAATTCTCAACCCCCTAGTTTCTCTCCTCTAATGAATGACTACATGACATCTACATAATCCACAAATTGAATCCACAGATGTGCTGTTCTTTTTTCCATTTTTAGCTTTTGCTTAAATTTTTTTAATCAGTTCTTCAACTCTTGAGAGAGAGCCTCAGAACCTTCATTTTCCATTTCATTTCAAATTAGTTATGTGTTACAAATCTTCTCAATAGCATATAAATCTGTTACAAAAGGCTTTCTGTACCAGATTCATGATCTTCGTCAGATAGCTGAATTAATTTTTTGATCAATATGTTGTTCAAAGCTGAATCTACTAGTGGGAAATCTCTTAATGCTCATGAATAAGCTTTACCTAATATCATATGTGGTATAGTAATTTCATGATATACTTGACCTAGCCCCTCTTCTAATCCAGATACGCTCATCAAATAACCAATTATCCAAATAAATTCATGAG
Organism: Euphysa ruthae; assembly: GCA_035046665.1. Classification (NCBI taxonomy): domain Eukaryota; kingdom Metazoa; phylum Cnidaria; class Hydrozoa; order Anthoathecata; family Corymorphidae; genus Euphysa; species Euphysa ruthae. Next base: position 9,367 of record JAUZNK010089792.1, on the reverse strand, counting down.
GGTATGGAAGCCAACCAAGCGAAATCATATTTAAAGATCTTGTTCTATTCTGCAGTTAAGCCCGAAACTTTGTACCAAAGGAGTTAATCAAACGTAACTACTGGCGTTTTGATGTTTAATTTTTTTGCTTGATTCTGTAAAAAAACAAGCGTTGAATAAATGCATGTTAAATTGATAAGCTGTAAGTCAATAATCAGTAAGAGAAGGATGTCTGATTCTTCGTAATAATGGTTTGTTTTAGAAAATAATTCTTGTATAAGCCCCGACCAATCAGGGCGATGTATGTTCTCGTGTTGTGGAAAATATCCAGGTTGAATGCCATAATGGTTCATGATAAAAATCGAATGCCATTTTGTCACGCACTTTCAGATTAGTTATTAGATCTAACTTCGAAAATTTAGAAAATGTAAATGGATCATCGTTCTGAAATATTGGTACTCCTCTTAGCATAAAATTTCAGATACTGGCTTTTTCTTTATCAATCATTTTATCACAGATAATTCAGCGAACCCATTTGCTGGTGTGACAGATACCGCAATACACATGCCATGAAAATTCCCCTTACCATTTGATCGTTGCCATAATAAATTTCCCCATAATAATGGGGAAATTGTTCCTCTCCTTGTCGCTTGGATGATACATTAGCCAACACTTTCTTGTTTTAAGCTATTAGTAATTAAAACTTCAAGAAACGTTCGAAAAAGTTCTGGTACCCATTTCAATTTTTGTATGTTAACAGAATTTAGGTAAACATCATTACTATACTCCTGATCCCTAATTTCTGCCTTAATCAAGTTCACAGCTAAACTTATAATCCTTCGGGTCTCGTTTGGAATGCTAGCTTTTCTATCCTTGTATTTGTTATTAATAAGGTATTCAGCCATGTCCTTAAAATAAATGTTGTTCTCTCGCCCAGGTTTTCAGTAGAATGATATGTGATCTTTATACCTTTGTTGTAACAATATCATTAAATATTGAATGCCGTAGATTGTTTTACCACCAGCATACTCAACAATCTTATCACGAAATTCCGTTATTAAAGTGTGTAAATTCGGATCGGAATTCAACAATTCACATGTTTTGTCTAGGTATTCCATTATTACATCGTTAGTTTTTCTACTACGTTGAGATTCCGAGACTTTAGTTACAGGTTTCAAACAGCCAAAGCGAAGGTAACAATAAAAATGATATCGAATTTCTGCGGCCACGAAGTCTAGATAGCCATTTATCCACGTGAATACTTCATTTGCCAATGGATCGGAGGCAGAATTTTCCAGCCGTTATTTGCAGGATCTTATAACACTCTCCTTTAATTCAAGTATTGCAGCTAAGTGTAACACTGTTGCGTGCTCGTTTTTTTGGATCACAAATTTTGTTGCAGAAGAAAAAATTTATTTTTCAAATAAATCCTTCTGAAATTGTTGATCTTTTTGCTGTGCTTGCTCCTTGGTTACACTGGGCATTCGATGTATTGATTCTGCGCTTATTATTGTACCATTTCCTGCACTTTTCATGAACTTGAAATAGCGTACATTCATCTTTGTTCTTTGAAGATGTTTGGCGATTTCTTCATCATTCCATTGAATACTGTACTGAAGTAGACTGGCAAAACTTTTTCTCGTGGTTATCACCAGCACCAACACAACGCAGTATTCTATTTAAAAATGACGCAAAACCTAGCAACAGACATTATAATACATTTACCTAAAAACAAAAGAGAATGAAAATGTTTGTCAAATTGATTTAGTATTGAATTTTACATTTCAGAATTGGAAATTCAGATAAATCACAGCTGCATTCATACCTTTAAAGAGATGAAGGAATGAAATGAAGCGAAGGTCCGACCATCTATTGTTCCAACCCCGCCTATTAGGCACCAAGTAAAAAAATAGTGCACATTTGAATGTTGTAAATTATATTTTGACAATAACGTCACGAGTATTATGACGCATTGAACAGGATAAAACAGAACATAAAATTTTTACATTCCTAAGTTAAATCCTAGTCTTAATAATGCTTCACACAATCAATAAAATAGCAATAATTTACTTACTTAAAGTAAAACATATGGCAAGCGTAAAATAAAAACCAAACAAAGGTTGAATGCAACAGATTTACCAACTTGCCGTATATGCAACCTGGGTACTTTGACTGACCAAAAAATGTGCTTGGTGCTGTGAACCAACTGTAATATTTTGTGACGAGTTTTAACTAATTTCAACAAAACAATATTAATTGAAAATTAAAATGTACAAGTTTTTCCATGTTAACTATTCATTTACATGATTCTAACTCTCTTCTTTTATAACAAAAAACAATTTCCTAACATCAAAAGTTAATAATTATAACACATAATAACAATAATAACATATTAATTCTAGGTGAATAAATAATTTTTGACAGTTATATAAGATGACTTTACACTGCCGGCAGGTTGATGCGAAAATTTATTCTTTGTTTCCAGTTCCGTAATTCAAGGTGTTTAAATAAATTTTGACAGTAATATTACATCACTTTACAATATGTTTGAATACTGAGTATAATTTTATGTGTTTTTTCTTTGAAATTCATTGATTAAACTTTACTAAAAATTGCTGTTTCGCCAAATCACTATGATTTTATTGTACTCTACAATAAAGCAATTTCAAAAATTATTTTAGAGAAACTTTATATCATTTAGTTTATATATCCTTTGAGGCTTTAAAGCTTAAAATGTGATTTCTATAATTAATGTCATCAGTTGCTAACGTCAGCATAAATATTTATTACAGTAGAGCATGAGTTCTAGCTGTTGTGTGATTGCTCCTTCCTGAGGATTTTCGATAAGTTTCAATAAAATAGAAAATGAGTAAAGAGGAAAAGGCGCAAAAAAAAAAAAAAAAAATATATGTTTCACACCTTGGGGCTCTTAAAACGAAGGTTTAACATTAAACCTTTAGGTGTAAAGTGTAAAGCTCAAAAAGACTTGGAAAAGTGAATGAAAAATATGGCTGTGGCAGCAAGGTATGGTGTCCGAAAAACACAATTTCTAAATGCAGTTTTGGTCAAGAAAATCACTTTTTACATCATGCGTCAAATGTGAATTTGTGCTAAAATTTGTAAAAGTCTCAAATAACATGGCCATGATTGTAGGCACAGACGAAAAGCAGCAAAGTTAATATTCTGATAGATAATTTCCCGGTCTTGAAGAATCTAACTAACATCAAGCTGATTTTCTAACTCAAAATACAACGTTCGTTCTTCATCTAATGGACCAGGGTGTAATATGAAGCATCAAAGCCCATTACCGAAAGAAAGTCGGTCGTCTTTGTATCAAAGCAGTGGAGAACAACTAACCGCTTCCAAAGTTTGGTGTTCTTCAAGCAATGAAATACTTTGGTATCATCATGGAATGCCGTATCAAAGGAAACCATTGTATACTGCTTTAATCAATCATACACAATAAGTCAATCAAACGAACAGGCAGCAATGAACGATGATGATAAAGTTTGCAAGAGGAACTCGAGAAATTTTCACATTTCTTTCAATCAAATCAATCATCGAAATAATTTGCTGATCTGTATTGAAAAGTTGTCTCATCTCTTTTTCTCTCTAATGATGATGATATATTCGCAGACGAAGTTATCGAAATATGTAACCAGAAGCTTAAGAGCACTTGCGGAAGAAACATTCCAAAATGATTGTAATTGTATATTTGATCCTAGAAATCCTCAGATGCTCAATTTGGTTAACTTTATGAATTAATCATTATCTTAAATACCCAAATTTCCAAAAATCAATTCCAGTAGCACCTTAGGATGGAATATTCCTTCAGAAATTTTGCGTTCAAGTTCACAAAAATTGAAGATCGTTTACTTGTTTTACTCGTTTTTAAAATGAAATTTTAATTTATATAAAATCACAATAACCCCCTAGTACGATAAGAATGAATAGAAAAAATAATTCGGAGTATCGCAGGAAGAATCATTCCAAAATGTAATATGTATCTACATGTAGGAGTTAGCTTTTTGATTAAACAGCTTAGAAGACTGAATATTTAAGCAAAGATCATCCGTCTAAATAAGTATCGAAAACTTTATCGGATGCAAATACGATTGGCGTCGGTAGTATTTGGAATTTCTTCATTTCTTCTTACTGATCTGCTGTGAGTGACATTGTTTCAGGTAATATCCTTTGAAAAATTTTTCACCAGTCTTATAGAGGACCTTATGGATCAACCAGATCTTTTTCAGCGGCACCTTTTTCTGTAACTTGTTTAAAGTACAATGGCTCGTCCTTACTTCCACTGAAGAGAGAGACAAAAGATGTGACTTCTATGAAATTCAAAATCAGAATCAAAATCAAAATCATCGTCACCAGAGTAATTAATGCATCACAGTTCAGAATAACGAGGTGCTTTATCTCCCACACATTCTTTGAAGTTGACATGAAATGCATGAGCACAAATATTATTTACACAATACTACCGGTTTATTTGCTGTAAAAACCATTAAATTTTATTTTATACAGTCCTTTATGGTCATTGATTCGATTTTTATTTTACTACATCATCGGATAGAAAAAGAGTGTAAGTGAACTGAGAGAATTTTATTCGGAGATAGCCAACGACTTTGTGAATAACAATATCTATAAGTAAAACGTTTTTTACGCCAAAGTTGAACATATTATCGATTGACCTTTTCTATGACCAGCAGCTCCGAAGGTGCGTGTAATGCGTAGATTAAATTAAGATGCCAACTTCTTTAAGAATGCACAGGATAACCTGTTCTTTTATTGTGACAACGCATTTTCACTTCAAATCCATAGATCTTCGTTTTGGTTGTTATATTTATCAATTATGTCTCGTATGACGCAATTAACAAATACACAGTCATTCGTATCATCACTTAAGTGAAAATGGTAAGGATTGATGACAGGGTCGACAATTGAGCAGTGGAGATTGAACTGTTTGAACAAAAAATGCGCATATTGGACTACATTTTTCGGATTCAAATTAAATTCAAGTTGTAATTTTCTAATCGGTTCAACACAAATCGTTTTATTTGGAGTGCACCTAATTTTAGTTCCATTTTTTATTTGAACTACATCCTCTCTCAAATTTGTGTCAACGATATAATAATAATAGCGTCAGTTTTGCAGTTTTTCATAACAAGTTCCAATTTCTTGACAACACACTGGTTTAATGTGAAACAGTGATCGATATTACGATCGATATTACCTTTAAAATAACGCAGTCGAGCCGAAATCTCTTGCCTGAAGAACTCAACGATTCGTGACATGGTCCAACTACATCAGAATGCTCTTCCACATTATTCCCAATATCATTAGTATCCATAACATAATTGGTATCCCCAAAATAATTGGTTTCCAAATCTCATTGGTATCCCCAACATCATTGGTGTCCATAACACAGGCATGTGTATCCAAAACACAAATGAAGGACTGTGCCATATCTGTTGCAGGTTCTACACCATCCATGCTCAAAACAGCTTTGTCACAAATGGCAACCATATTTGGTACTTCGTCATCTACTTAAAACATTTCTGGATGAAATTGTCCGAAATGCCAGTCGTTGTTCGACATTTTAATGAATTTTTACTCACAGTGGGGTGAAATTTTATTGCTAGCTACATTTTCCTTTAGCTTATTCATAGCGTAACAGGATTTCGTATGCTTTTAAATGTTGTACTTTTACTTCGAAGTGGTTTATAACCCGCACGTGGACAAACAAACTAAAATTGCAATCGAACTCATCCTAAGATTCTAATAATTTTTTTTCGAAATGAGTTGAAAGACGTAGTACTTTGCTACTCTGGCACTAATTTTCTAAGCTATAACTGTTACAGATCTTGAGTAGTGGAAGTTGGAATGTTTCATCATTTCTACAGATGGAATAATTCCTCCTCAGAAGCTCCTAACTTTTGGATGTAATATAATGAGCTAATGAGCTGAAATATGATATAATGAGCTGGAATGACATTACAAGATTGGGAAAAAAATGTGGAATGTTTCATCCTTTATGTACAGATTTCCAAAATTCTCTCTGGTGATGGATTATAAATTATTCCTGCAGAGCTCCTAAGGCATGTGTAAAACTAAATTTAGGTCTAAAATAAACACCGACCTAGCTTTATTAGCAAAGCCATCAAATGTCTGAAAACAACAAAATTTATATAAAACGTCATTTTCCTTCTTGTTAATATATGCTTTAATGTAAATCAGTTTCGTTTTTACATTAATAAAAAATAATTTTTTAAATTCCTATGAATTTTCAACCGTGGTAAAAATTTTTTCTTCTGGTAAATGTTAACAATTTCATTAAGTATAGCCTGAAAGAAAGTTTTTGAGAAAATCTTTTTCATGATATCATCACAATCGCTACTTTTCCTGAGGTATTGAAACTTTTTAAAGAAATTTTTGATCACTTATAAAATAATTGCTTTTTGATCTTTGTTTCGACTTTCCAAACTATTCTTTCAGAGAAGAAAAAGTAAAATCGCCTATTTATAACTTATTCATAATGCAGTTTTAGATAAAAATATGGTAGTCCTATGTTTTTATTGCAAGATTTAAAATAGCATCTAGTAGTATCTTTTCATGAGACTCTTGAAACGTTGAATTGTTCTGTAAGCTTTGACAGTGTTGAGAATTGATTTTTTTCAAGATTATAGAGGTTTTAACAAGGTTAATTATGCTGTTTTCTTTCTTTCATCAACAAAAACTAATTTGTAATATTTCCAATTTAATGAGCGTAAAAATACCAGAGAAATATGCTATCAATGATTTTAAATATCAGGACAGTATCAGCTAGTAGACTCAAGTTGTGAACTACTTTCATTAAAACTGCATTGTAACAATACAATAATACTGTGAGTTGCTGTACATAAAATTCATCTAATACGACATTTTTACTTTTCATATCTTATGCTTATATAAAAAGCTACCATTGAGAATCTTAAATTTAGATGTGATTCATTTATGTGCTTGACACTAGCTATAATAAGCTCAAAGTTCTCCGTTATTCTGTAAAAGCAAATTATTCAAAAATTGTATCGTAAGTTGTGAAATTGTTTCGTCTGAATACTTACAATTCAAATAAATGTAACAATTTTTGAACTCATGAACTCATTGCTAATGGAGTACTTTCTTTTTGCAAATCATTTCGCAACAGAGTTGATATAACTTAATGCTTATACAAAGCTATTTTCCTGCCCTGTTTGCTGATATGGTGTTTTTTAAATGGTTGGTATGTTAAAATGCGATCAATAATGAAGAAAAAAAAAATAATTGTATTGCAAATTGGGAGGTTTTTTCTTCTATTATTGAAAGTCTAAATGATTATTTTGTGAATCATAATCTCTATTACAATTTGTTATACAACAATTAGAACCCACTTACATTTCGAGTTAACCTTTTGCTGTAACTTCCTTTTTTTTAATTTTAAAAATGTATTCTCAAATTTTTAAATGGTGACGAATTTGCGGACAAAATTCTCTTAAAGATTAAGCTAAATTTTGTATTTGTGAAATGTTTCAGCAGATATAGCTTCAACCGTTCAAAAAATATCAACGCTTTGCTCATGAAAGGGAAATATGAAAACGAGATGAAATGTAAAATTTGTAGTAACAAAATAGCAGTTGATAGTATTCGTTCTTCTGCCCACACTTACATTATTGAACACCTTAGCATCCAGTGCAAAAACTTTCATTTTCAAAATTTATGTCACCCATCTTGCACATAACGGAAGAAACTGAAATTCATAATAAAATTAGCTTTGATATTTGTGATATTTTTGAACTCAATGAAGCTACTTGAGAACCACTACATATTATCGAAACAAAAATGGCCAAGTTCAACAGTTCTAACATTTAAATTCCATTTGGGTGGACCAAGAGGAAACAAGAGTTAAAAAACACTACTACTTTATTCTTGGAAATGATTAAAAAGGCATTTTTCACCAGTAAAAATTTGACTTATTTATAAAAATTCATGCCTTTGGTCATTAAGTTAATTGCTTGGAAAATAAAGATATACAGCATATAATAATTTGCTATAATTTTTAAAAATAACATCAAAGCTGACAATTCGTCCAAAGTTCCTAAATATGCTGTGAAGACACACAAAAAATCCCCCCATTACCCAAATGAGGAAACCTGTAAAAAGTCTAACAAATAAATTTTTTCAAATATGGGCGTATTATACACCATTATTAGCATTTTTCAAGCTGGTCGGTTGTGTCTTCAAGTAAAAGTAAAAAAAAAAAAAAAAAGTAAAAATCTTTATTTCAAATTGGAAATTTTCAAGGTCTGAAAATAAAGTGAAAAATAGTTTTAATGAAAATACGAAGGTCGATTTATGCAAATAATTAAAAAAAAAAAAAAAGTATTACTGCACCAAAATTTTACTTAAATTACACTGCTAATTTTTCAAAAATTATAACACATTGACTTATTATTTCAAAAGTAAAAGGAAGGAAAATTAAAATGACTTTAATACGTAGTTATGATACTTTGAAAGTACTTTAATTAAATACTTTACGAAAGTAAAAAGGCGAACCCGGTGAGCTTTGCAGCTGGAGCTCATTTGGCAGTAACGCGGAAAATTCTCTATAAGAAAGAAGTTTTTTTTTACTGACTTCGCAGATTTTTGAGCCACAGTTCGTGCCTAGATTAGTACCTATATTTTTCCTATTTTGTCTCGCCTTCCCATTTCTTTTTTATTGATATTAGAAGAGTAGAAAATAATTCAATCGAGACTATCAAAACCAAACAAAAATTATTTTGAATACTACCGACAGGGAATTTTATTTCAACGTTAAACGAAAGAATAATTTAATTTCCTGTTATTAACATAAAACAATCAACATATATACATCACTGTTTTTGTTTTTCCATTGGAATGTCAACATCTATTGTTTTAATATTTAATTTCGTGTCTTTAAACAAGATTAAACCTACCACTTAACCGTGGTAAGTTAAATTTAAATACGTTTTAAATTGGAATATATTTTAAATCAAAAACCGTGTTTTTTACTATATGTATACAACATATATATACCATACAAAAAAAATTTTTATTTTGTATAATTCTTCCAATAGATCAAACCAAATCAAAACTAGTTTCAATACTGTTGACAGAGAATTTAATTCTATTTACAGCTTTATAGTACTGGTAGCGTAAGAAAATTATTTATTTGTTGAATTCTGTTGCAATTTCTTCTATTATCAATTACCATATTCCATTTTTAAACTTTGAGTTGCCAACAAACTTGCTATGCTTTCGCAAACCTTTAAATATTGATTACGTAACTTTTTATTGATTTGATGTCTTTACATATATTCATATATGTAAAGGTATATATTCATAT
>JAUZNK010089791.1:0-29070 GCA_035046665.1 Euphysa ruthae | reverse complement strand
TTCCCCATGCGATATTAGCATAGGAGAGGTGGCTATGTACAAGGCTGAAATAGAGATTTTTTCGTGAGTTATAGTCTCAGTTGATCTCAGTTTTTCCATTAAGTTATTTGTCAGAAAACTTCCCTGACTGCAACTATTGAGAAGAGCAATTGTCTGTACTTTAATTCCAGTTGAAATATCTTTTACTACCACACACATGCTTATCGCATAATTCATGTTTATAGAAGAACAAGATATCACAGTTTCCTCATTGGCTGATGTTGTTATTGCATCTTGACTTCAGTTCAGAACAAACCCATGAGGACATGTAGAGAGCTTCTTGTGGCATTCTCTGCATGTTAATCTCCTCCTGCAGGTTCTTAAAAGTCTGTCATCAATTTTGGAAATTGCAGGATTAAAGGCTTATTTTCTTGACTTACTGAAATTTAAGAATTTTGCAAATATACTGTGAGGTGCAAACGGTTTTTTCTTTCTCGTCGTAAAAAAGAAATAATGAATCTACAATATCAGCGAACACAAAATTTAAATGAGGCTTTATCAAAAATATCTGCTTTTAATTGGTTGATTTTATATATATATTGGAATCAGTCACCAAAAAATTTCCGTTGCTTGTTTTACCTTAAAACCTCTCATTTATTTAGAATTTTTTAAAGCAAAACATCGATTTCAATCAGAAAGTTTTTTTGCCTAATTTTTACATAGCTCATTTATATTTTAAAATTCGGTTTTGAGGATCTTATTTTTATTTTAAAAATCTCTTAAATCATGGATTATTTATTGTTATAAATATATTTTTGTTTACTTTAGTTACGTTTAAATTAGAGTTAGGGTAAAATAATAATTAATTTCTTTATTAAGCGCTTTCACTGGAAATGCTAGTATTTATAAAATGTCAGTTCCAGCAAGAAATAAGTCACCAAATTTAGACTGAATAGCATTCATCAGAGGATAAAATTAGAAATGACTGATATGTTAAAATGACTAACATAGTCCTCATATTGGTTCACTTGAAAGTAATTAAATATTCTTAGTGTAATTTTTTTCACCAATTGCACTCAATGAACATGCGCAGAGGACCTCCCGTAAACGGAGTCGGACGTTTTCCGGTTGCGGGCCCGTAACTGTAGCGAACGCTTAAAATAAAAACTTCATTGGTAAACCTTACATCCGAAATATATATTAAAAATTTTATACTTTGTTATTTATCTTTATATACATACTTACATATGATCTTGAATATTAATAATAAATAAAAACTTTGTAACTTTAATATTATAAAACACAAATTTACATTTTAAAACTACAACAACAAACTGTACTCGTCATGTTCATGATGACTGAATTCGATTCAATCAATGTTTGCTGAATATTAAGCATAAATATAAAAAACTAGGAAAAACATTAATATAAATTTTCCGTTTGCATATCGGTTATCAGCGTTCTTTAAATATCGAACAAATTCACATGCTCATTACTTAATATATTTTATTACAAGATATGTTCTATACGGTGTTTCAGAGTGGTGAGTATAAAAAAGCTTATAGCATTAAACTCCTCTTTATCAAAATAATTTCACTATAAACTTTTCGACTCCATTTAACTTTTTAATTAAATTTATGATTAAAATTATTGTGATAAGGAAGAGTAAAGTATTATCCCTAAACGTAACAATCCTAATTCAGGTTTACTGTATCAAAATTACATTTATTCTTTCATATATCTTAACAATAGGAAACTTTTGAAAACAACTGGTAAGGCTATATTTCCACTATTCCCGCGGTAGATAAGACCGCGAAAACATGTCATTATCACACTGTAGAGTATGTAACAAACAATGAATTACCTAGAGTTTGTGAGTTAACAAAAGTGATAATGTATTTAAGGGGCTTATTGGAACGATATGTATTTTTAGGGAATTAATCAAACGAAATGTATTTTAGGGATTTAATCCAACGATATGTATTTTGATGAGCACTGCAGTGATGAAAAATCTTTCTTTACGAGCTTTGAATAATAATAAAAAAATCTCAAAAAAAATTTTCATTCTTTTCCACTTAAAGATCGCTATAAACTGCCTTGCTATTTCTTTTAGGTTTTAAGCTATTTGGGATGTCTACTTTCCCTAATATATTTCAAGGTATTAAGATTATTAGAAGTGGCTCACTATTTCAAGTTATTGAGCAAGGATTTTAAAAAATATAAAAACATTAAAATTTTAAAATATGCAATCGATTTAATAAGTATAATTTTGATTCTAAATGAGTTAAAATAATGCAAACTTCCTCGTGAAATACATTTTTTATTTTGTTCGTTTCAGTTTAATAGTTAAAGTAGAATGAAAGTGTTGATTGAGCTGCCATCACTTTTCAAGAAAAATATAAAATAGAATGAAATAAAAACCAAAATACAATAACTCAAAGTAAATAGTCGATTAAATCAGATTGGGAGTGTCATGCAGATATTAACCGAACTTTAACAAAATTCATTTACCAGATAAATTGTGTGGAAACAGTATGCAATTTTTAAATTTATTTGCCAACAGGGTTTCTCATAATTAAGCATAAAAAAACTCACTGCTCCACCCGGTTTATTTTAAAATATTAATTAAAACAAAATAGATCATTTCTAAACACGAGTGTTTTTCTTACAAGATTAGACTTTTTTTTACCGGTAACGTAGCATAGTTTAAAGGAATATTAGATTACCAAACACGAAAGCCTAGCTAACTCCCGAGAAACTAAAGTCATTAAAAGACGTTATTGCTCATCCTACGAAAACCTCGAAATTATAAACTTATCTTTTTGGCAAAGAGGAGATTCTATGGCAAACAACGAGCTTATAAGTTACATCTATTCCCCTGCAGAGAGTGTACCGTGATATTACAAAAGATTCGATTCTTTCCTTCCCTATCACGTCACTAAAATGACACATTGATTTATGAAATGCAGCATTTTCTATCAAAAACAAGTGTCAATAGCTCTGCATATTCAAAATTGGTTATTCTTCTCTTGGGAAAATTTGTTGATGAATCTTTGTCTCGCCAATCAATCCTGATGTCGCATCAATTGATTTATAAGCTAAATAAAAAAAAAAACGTTTTAAAATTAAGTGGCTCTTAAGTACCTTAATACATTAATTTTTGGAAATCAGATGAACAGATAACAAAAATATATTTAAAACGGATTATTTTCAGAGTTTAACATTAATTTTTATCAAATCACGCTGTGGTTTTGTAACTTTTTCTTTTTTGAAATGAAAGTTGGGAACTAAAGGCTGATAAAATAACTGTTTAGGAAATTAATGTTGTCAAAACTGAGACAAAAAATATATGCGTAAATAAAAATACGCATGAAATACAATACGCCCCTAACGGGGGTTGACCATAAAATTATCTGATCATAGCTGCTACCTAAAACAACATAACAAATTTTCAACGCTTGGGAAATTCATGTAAATACGTTTTTAGCTAGAAAACTTCTTTCTAATATTAATTGTTGTATATTGTAGCATCTTGACAAAAAAACAATTTTTTTACTTAAAACACCCTAACCTGTACATATGTAAACAATATGAAAATAAAACATGGCGTAATATAAATAGCACCCGGGTTTAGAAACCGTAATAAATTTCTGAGTGAAGAAAATAATTTTTAAAAGTCCAGGTGTTATTAAAAGTTAAGGTGGTATATTAGAAAAAGGTGATTTTTATGGTGCACTTATAATGCGTTTTATTCAACTAGCAGATTGGTAGAAGCACTAAATAGAAAACATATTAAGCAAATAAAAATTACGCTAATAAAAATAAAATCCATAATAGGGGAAAAGCTGTGAAAAAATGATCACAAAATACAAGATTTCAAAACACAATACCTCAAGTTTTAAGTTTTGCTACAGGTAAAGTAATTTATAGACACAATATACACTGCTTATGATTCGGTTAATAATGGGTTTTAAATCATATGCATATTTAGTAAAACTATGACTATATTTAGATAACACGCTTCTTTTTCAAAGTGTTTGGACAGAAAAGCTGAAATCAAAATACTGTTTAATCAAATTCATAACGTTAATTATAAGGAGCCTTCAATCGTAATATTGTCTTTCAAAAATGGTTCATTTGTGCAAAATCCCGTTTGCCCGCAAAAGAAGTTTTATAAGCTAGCAAAAATAGCTGTTGAGTAGAAAATCACATCAAAACCCTCCACAAAGATAGGATTCTTTTGTTCTCCACAAAGATAGGATTCTTTTGTTCTCCACAAAGATAGGATTCTTTTGTTCTCCACAAAGATAGGATTCTTTTGCTCCCTTTTCTAACATTTTATTACTAATATTTTTTTATTGTTTAAATTCTTTTTCGCTGCTTTTTCCCTTCGTCACTTAATCGATGCGGTTGACCTCTTTGGTGGCAGCTTTCACGCTCTTTTCTGTAGAAATTTTATATGCAACAAATACTTTTCGATTAATGTGCTGAAAAGGACTTTCTGACAAGCACTTTACAAGAACCTTTTCATGGGCGTAAAAACGCAACCAATCTCACGAAAAGCAATAACAGTGCGTGCGTTTATATCCAACATATTCCTTCCCTTTTTTTCTCAACAAAAGAAGACCAAACGAAACAGCAGCTTTGAAATTAGTTTGTAGTTTCAAGTTATGGAGTTTAGAACAAAAAAAGATTGCAAAGTAAGGCTTTAAAAAAATTAAAAAAACAAATTTTTTCTCCAAAAACGAGATTTATGTGTACCAATTAAATTAAAGTAACAAATTACAATATTTTATATCTTAATTGTTAAAACGATTAACTATGAGTTTTGTATGACACAATATTTTGAGGTTAGTGGATCACCAGCTATAAATAGACAGGAGTTTACATCAATACAAAACAAGTACTTAGTGACCAATGCACTCCCGGAAATTAAATTGGCAATAAAATTGTCAAATTTCACAGTTTCTAACTCTCAAATTTTTTTTTAAAAAGGTTATCAGAAATTTCTTAATATTTCAGCAAAAAACAGAACTTAACTTTCAAGAAAAATGCAAAAAAAATCCTCTTTGGACAAAATTTGACTTTTTCTAAAACTAGGCACAGAACCCGGTATAATTTTTAAACACCAAACAAAAATTCAACAAGATTGAAACACAAACTCTTGTGTAGAATAGATATTCTGATTGGTTCCACACACTGTAAAATAGATGTTCTGACAAGTTCCTCACACCGAAAAATAACTATTCTGAAAATGTTGCTGATTTAAAATTACCAGATCCACTGGTTAGTCTTTTAACTTCATGCAAAATTTCAAAAATAGATCTGAAAATGTCATTTTTAGTGAAAAAGAATCCTATTTGGGTCCAAGAATTCTATATGGGTTAAAGATGCCCCCTAGAGTCCTTTAATTTCATGCAACATTAATTAAGACTCTGGAGATAGTTCATTTGATTTTTTTTTTTTTTTTTTTTTTTTTGAGAAAGCCACTGGCAAAAATGTTCCCATCTAGGTCAGAATTTATATTTCTTCAGCACATAGTCACATATTAAAATGCTCTCGTCATTTATCAGTCCAGAGGCCTCAGTTCAGATCTCTAACTTAGAATGATATGGTTGAACACAACTTAGCAACAGAGCTGACGCACTAGACTCATTATAATTTTTTTATACTTTTTACAACCATCATACTTTACATTTATAATTCTAAACATAAAAACCAAAATTTTCTATATCAAGTACTTTTGTGTTATTCGTCACATCAGCCGCATTTATTGACATAAGAAAGATGACTATGAATTAGACTAAAATAAAGAGTTATTCGTGATTTTTCACCTAGAAATGATCTTAAGAATTAATTGATTTTTCCAAGATAGATTTTAATCAATTAAAACTCCTAAAAATTTCATAAAATCTCTTCGTTTGATTTCAATCTTATAAATGGATAGTTTGGGCAATTGAAAAAACATGCCCATCGTTGTTTTGGTTTATGAAATACGGTATAGCTAGTTTTATCACAGTTCATTTTTTTAGTGTATTTACCAAATTAAAATTTTTTCCAATTCTTTGTTCATGGTATTAAATAAAAGTTTTATATCAGGGTTTTTATAAAATAAGTATCATCAACAAACATAACGGAAACTATTACAATTGATGCTTTATGTAAATCATTACTATAAATTAAGAACAGCAATGGTCCTAATGTTGATCCATGGAGCACTTTCCACATAATATATTTCGAGAATACCTAAATTTTCACTCAGTAAATATTATTTTTGGTAACTGAGGTAGTTTTCTGCCTATTTATATGTCAGACCATTAATTCTGTAATGTTTTTGTTATGTAATGTTAATTCTACGATTTATTGTGTCAAATGCTTAAGAGAGGTCTACAAATATTCCTAATATGAATTCACCCATATCAAAAGATTTTATCAAAAGATTTATTATCGGTGATTTTGAGTGTTATGCAATAAATCTTAGACCTTTCTCTTAGCTAAGGTCCAATCTTCTATCCCTTTTCTTCGATCTCTGGAAGTCCGAAATAAGTAAGTTATTATGCCTGCTTCGATCCTCTTGATCAATTAATTTTGAAATCTGGCAAAACTTTCAACTGAAGATCGTGATGGTTTCAATTTTCGCCTATCAAATCAAGACTTGTCTGAACTTTTTTCAATTTCTTATCCATCGTGTCACCGACAAAAGTAAGGCCATTTATAACCTCACCTAGTTCTTGGTGCACTTTATATAAATTCTCTCTTTAATCATTGCAGCAGAATGCTTAAAAAAACTAAAGAAAGTTTCTCTCTATACTGCTAAAAGTTCTGTTTTGTTCTTCTCCTCTAATGCAACTGGTATTTCCTAATGCATTGACATTTCTTCCCTTTTCTTATAATAATGATGAATAATGTGCACTATAATTTTAATAAAAATAATTTGATATAAAATATCTCCTTATTTAAAAAAAAATTATTATTTTATCAGCTACATTGAGGTAAATATATTGGTCGCTGAGATAATTGGATATGTCTGGCATTTCAAGGGTTAAATTTGTATAGTCTGTTTACTGTTCAAAAGAGGGGAATGAAATTCCACGCAGTTGTAATTTATAGAAGTAGTTACTATCTTTTAATCCACTGATTATTATTATATATTTAATATAAAATTTTTATTATTTACAAAAAAAAATTTTAATAATTTAATAATTTTAATAGTTCTTTTTAAATATCCTATTCAAATTTTTTTACACATAATTCAGCTTTTATTTTTTAAATTATGCCTTCCAATAAAAGCTCTTATTTTATTATTAAAAAAATTTGTTAAATAGTGAAAACGAAAAGTTACCAGAAATGTAAGGTATAAGTATCTCACAACAAAATAAATTACTTGTGTTGGTATTCGGTGATAGAGACTCAAACAAATTTCGAGAAGTTTTTGCAGAGTTATTCCACATTGCGCACTGAGCACAAAACAATGGGCTTGCATTTGGGCCACGTGGGCTCCAATCAGGAACTTCTTCGTGAGGGTAAACTCTCACTGCTCCTCCATGATGTGGTTTTCGTTCTCGCTTCCAAAGAGGATGTGAAGGACACAGTGACATCACCTAAACGTAAAACAGATAAACATAGTCATACGTATTAAAATCACACAATGAGAAGCAAAATATTCAACATAAAGGGCATCAATTTTTGACCTCTTTAACATAACCAATTACACAAATGACTAAGTCCTCAAATAATTATTTGCAGACCCCCCTAGAAATAGCTTATTCAGAATTCCTAGAAAAATTTCTTTTTTCTTTAGCGTTTCACAGTGAGAAAATTAGTAAGAAAAAAAAATTGAATGAAAACTAAACACCCTTGAGGAAGTAGCCACTATGATTGCATATTGGCCAATATATTTACAAAATTATGGAAAATTTGGAAAAAAATAAGTAATTAAACAATGCTTAGTTTCAGAAAACTATTTAAAGTCTTTTGGACTTCGATATCTGCCCGAATTTTCTCTAATTAATGTAAAGTTTGATAATTTAACAATATCAACGGAAAGATATTATATACCGAAATCTCCTTGAATTATATTTTGAATAGGAGATAAGTTAAATTTTTTGAAATGTATATTTTAGTCTCATTTAAGTATTATATATTTACCAACATCACGACAGCGAGCATAAACATAAAAAAAATAGCTTAATTACTAAGTGATTAAAAGATAAGCGAATAAAAAAGTTTCATTCGATGCTAAAAATAGTTTATAATGCATTATAAACAAGAAAATTTTTATAACTTATTTTTAAGATATTAATGAAGACTTTTGACACCTTTTAATTCACAACTTAGAGAGTTTCAAAGATTAGGACCAGTGTAAGAGATAGAATGTTCTACTTGTTTACAGGAGTTTTTTGGTTCAGTATATATTTTTCTATGATTAGATCGCAAGTTAATATTGGAAATATTGAGTTAAAAAAAGTGATCAAAACTTGACGACATTTGTTTCTTAGTAACTTTGAACATAAAAATCAAGAGCTAGTAGATATTTAAGTTGTAAATGATCAGAAATTTTAAATTCTCTATTACATGCGCTATCACGTCTTTTTTGTGCGTTATCGTATTGCAGACGTGTTTAAAACACCTAGAAATTTCAAGCCATTTGTTCAATAGTTTTGCAGTTCTCAGATAAATTTGGTAATTTTAAAGGAAGGTTATCAGCTTGTGAGATCTTGTGGAAAAGTGTGAATTTTGTTTTATTTGTATTTAAGGAAAGTTTGTTTGCCTTGAACCACACATTAAATTTTTCTAATTCATGGTTTATGATGTTAAAAAGGGTTTTGATATTGCTATTTCTAAGAAAGAAGTTTGTGTCGTCAGCAAAAATAATCGATATGGTATTGGAAGCTTTATATATATCATTGATAGAGATTGAAAAAAATTAATGGAACCAGAATCGATCCCTGTGGAACACCGCACAAAACCTCTTTTAATCCTGAGTTTTTATTAAAAACAAATTGTCTTCTAGATTTAAGTTAGCTTTTAATCCAATCAAACGATCCACCTTTAATTTCAAAGCAACATATCTTGTCTAACAAGATATCATCATTAACTGTTTCATACGCTTTGGATAGGTCTACAAAGGCCCCTAACAAAAATGCATTGTTTTCAAAAGATTTAGTTATCTGATCAACGAGTTCAAGGATAGCGTGTTTAGTAAAGCTGGGTCATCCTTTTTAAAAATAGGATTTATTTTAGAATTTTCAAAATATCAAGTTCCTCCTTTTAGAGATAAATTTATGATATAAAGTATAATGGTTTTCTGATGCTGCTTATAATACGTAAGATAACGCTCCGTCGTCAGAAAGAACTGAGTTAATTTGGTGGTTCAGAAATTCTTCAAAATTTTTATTCACAGGAGGAAAGTTTATAGCTAAGTTGGGACCAACAGTAACAAAATACTTATTAAATTCACTGCATATTTTCTGTTTATCATAAAGGGTAGCTCCATTGTGTTTTATTGTATTGGGAAGAACTTCGTTAAATAACTTTTTACGTCCAGTTATTTCAATAATAATTTGCCATGTTTTTTTAGAATTACACTTGTGTTTGTTTAGTAGTTTTGAGAATTAAATAGCTTTGACTTTTTAAAAACTTTTTTGAAAAGGTTTTTGTAATTTTTATAGTTATTTTGATCAAAATGGTTGAATGGGATTTCAAAAACTTATTGTAAAGTTTATTCTTTCCTTTTAAAAATTTTTTTATACCATTCGTTATACCAGGGTCTAGCATTTCTTTTGATTTAAGTGTTACTTCAGATAGAGGACGTTTGTCATTAAAATACTTTGAATTTTCTCGGAGAAAGATGAAAATACTAAATTAGTATTATTACAGTTAAAGACGCAGTTTCATTAAGAGTCTTTTTAAAAGTTTTTTATTTATATTTCTTCTGAAAGAAGTTTTAATCGGAATCTTAGGTTTATTAAAAATATTACAAATTACTAAAAATGTTGTAAAATGGCCAGACAGATCTGTTTTACAAATACCCGAAAGAAAGCCTTCATTTAACAGGCTGCTAGAAAAATGTTGTCGATAGTTGAGTAAGAGTTTTTTGTTACTTGAGTTGGTTTATGAATAGCAGGGAAAATGTACTTCACAAATAATTCACCAAAGAAAGTTTTTAACAGATTTAATAAAAGTCAGAATGCAACCGTCCAGGGGACAATACGCACAAGATACAGCAATATTTTTACCATTGAAGATAGAAGCCTCAATGGTTAAACATTTTTTTTGATTTTAAAGGAAATGGAATTTTAAATGTAGATTGCTATATGACGTCGTCTTTTGTGAGAACGTTGTTGGGTAGATTATAACCTGGTAAACTAAATAGAGAGTTGTTACACAATGGTGACTGGGAATCTTCCCATGTTTGTAAGATATATTATATTGAAATTATTATTGATAGAGTTATAGAAGGTCTTAAATGTCTCAAAGTTTTTATGAACGTTCTAATATTAAAGTTTGAGATTGAGAAATCATTCTCAGACTCGCAGATTTTTGAATCTCATTAGGTGTGAAGTATTTTATGTCAAAAAAAAATTGTTGTCAAAAGAAGAAAAAATTTCTGAATCGGTTTCTGAAGCTTGATTAATAATTTTAGATAGGACTTGTTACTTTCTCAAAACCTTTTGAATGTGCAAGTGTGACATTTGAGTGTATTGTTTTTAATTAAACAAAAAATACATATAAAGTGACTTTATGAAGCTTTTTTACCCTGCTTTTAGAGAACAAAAAAAAATTTTTAAAATGTAAAAATTCAATCAATCAATCAATTAAATAAATCAATCAGTTAAGAAAAAGTAAAGTAAAGTAAATTTTTTAACAGCACTTCATTAAAATCATTTCAAAAATTACCAACTTGTTTTGGTAATAAAACTGTAATAAGTAAAAGATTCAACACTACATGAAAATATTTTATGAAGACTTAGTCAGTTTTCACCCCTACAAATCAATTTCGTACCTTGTCAATTCAGCTTGGTCTAACTCAAATTTTTTGGACACATAGAAATGCAGGATTTAACTAGGCATAAAAAGTTTTGTGATCAGAATCAAAATATGGAAAAAATCTGAAATTTATTAATGGCTAAGAAAAAGTTTATGTTTTTCATGATGGTGGATTTTGATATTTATTCTAGGGATAGTGTAATAAAATTGAAACAACTTGGTGGATTAAATTGAAAGAACTATGAAATCCTAGGGTACTTTGTGAATATGAATTACAAAACATCAGTACATATACTAAATCTAGTCTACCTCATCACAAGTGATTTTACTAACTAATGCTCTATAGTCTATTCTTTTCAATAGTCTATCTCGTTGCGCAATAAATTCTAAGTGTGTACGTCTCCAATTTGAACCGAGTGCCCATGGGTATATTTCTAACTTCAAGTCTTCGTCATCTTCTTCAACATCATGAGCTAGATACCTACGCAATATCAATGATCAAATAATTATACTAGATACCCACGTAATGCTGAAAATTATACTAGGTGACAACCTAATGTCAAGGGTTGAATATTTATATACCTATGTAATACCAACTATAAAATTATTATTTCATGTGGTTTTAACATTGATATTTAGAAATATTTTGACGAAACTTAAATTTTATAGTATGGTTTAAAACCAAGGTTTGAAACCGTAGCAAACTAACTAAAGCTCAGTATGGCATTGGAAGAAATTTCACAAAGAAATCAAATTTTTATAATTACTTACTGATTAAATTCTGGCAACTTCAGACATTTAGAATGAAATTTAAACAAGATTTTCCACAAGTTTGAAGTCAAATAATGGTATTTTTTACCTAACTAAATTCAAAAAAAAAAAAAAAAAAAAAAAAATCGAGTGATTGAAAAATCAATTTAGTATTTTTGAACCCCAAAGTTGTTTCTTTTGAATCGATATTGTAAAAATCATTTACATGATGACAGTAAAATTTCACAAAGCATGTACAAAAGAAAATTTTCCTTAACTCTAAATGACAAATCAAACAACAAATTTAAACAATACATATTGCTCAAGTGAAGACTGCTATCAATACTATCAATTTCATGGAATATTCAAATTGATTTTGTTACATGGAAAGTAAATAAAAAAGATTGCGAAAAATGCTGTTGACCCTTTAATTACTTTTTCCGATTTGTAAGCTGATTGCTTCAATACTTAAAATAATATTTGAAGTTATTCCACTTAAAAATAATAAATAAAAAGCTTTGTTATCTTTTTTAGCGTTTGCCTCTAATATCGTACATTGCTAATTAATGAAGTGAAATTTGAAGTTTTTGTAAATTTCAATTTATTTGTATTACTATTAAATATATCTCACAACTATGCTTTTAAAAAATATGGCATAAAACATTTAACTTTTGAGAAAAGCATTTCCAACCCATAACTATCAAATATGCATTTTCAAGATTTTATGTGATGAAAAGAATTTTCCGAGTGGATATTTTATATCTGAAAAATATCGAGCTGATAGTTTTTATAGAGAAAAAAATATTTTTTCATGTTAAGAGCAGCTTATCATTAAAAAAACACTTACAAAGCAGCAAAAAAGTTCTTTTGAGTGTATTCACGTTTATTTAACTTTGCCCTTCGGAAATATGTATAAACCATAGCTAATAAGTACTAAAAAAACAAAACAAAAAAGACTTTAATTAAAAATTAAATATGTTAGTCTATAAATAGCAGAAATATATGCTTCGAAAAATGATAATTAATCTAAGAATTCACTTTCACCATATTACCGCAATTTTGAAATATCTATATATATTATGAGGAAAATCCTGAAATTTCTAGATAATTTAAATTAGATATAGAAATCCTAATAATAAAATTAACAAGCATGTCATCAATGCTCATTTTAAACATTCTAAAAACAGATTGTTTACTATAAGCTTATATGAGATGATTTGGCTGGAAAGGAGAAGAAATTCCTTTGCCAGAATTTTAAAATAAGATTTTTGAGGGTATTGTGAGGAAATAATAACGGGCAATAAAAAACAAAACCATTGAGAATTTATATATCACTCTTATTTAGGATCAAGAAACTTCTAGAAAGATCAAATTATGAACGCCACTTCAATATTAGTTATTAGCCAAGATAAATACTTATCGAACTGCTTAAATTGCTATGAATTTTTTACACAACAATACTACAAGAAATATTTTTATGAGTATAACCGTAAACATACCAAAATAGAACTGATTACTTACATTAAAATATCTTAGCTGGGTATCCTAGATTTTACAGTCCTATTCAAAAAATTTTTTTTTATTTAAATATTTTACGGTCCGATTCAAAAATATAAGTTAAAAGCGTTTGAAATCAAGCAACTTAAAAATTTCCGCCTTGAAATAACGTAACAAGTATATCGGATGCTAATTTTTCGCACAACAATAAAAATGTGTTAAACAATATATGACTTATCTAATATAAAATCAATAATGAAAATTTTTTGAATCGGCAAACAAAACTGTAAACATCATAAGCTAGACAATTAGCCAGAGAACAAACATCATGAGAGAAAATGACTCAGGGTGATACAGTGCTGCAATGGTATTGAGTGTTATTAATATTATGTTATAATTTAATTCCAAGACCATAAATAAACTTATTTAAAAAACATGATCGAAGGAGAATACCTATAAATTATAACTTATTATAAATTATAACAAATTTCGTTGTTGAAAGATGTTGGAATTGAACCTTTGTTATATCCATATGCTGGTAATGGTTTTGATCATAAAGCAGCAGTCAAGGTAAATGAAGCATGACTTAGTGTATGCAGTGTAGCATATTCAGTTTTCTGGGATTAAAAAGTTTATACAGTGTATTAGAAGTGAGGATACAAGAGTGAGTGAATTTACCCTGAGAAAAATTCAATTTTGGCAATATATATTTAAAAAATTTTAAATTTAAATTCTCAATATTTTAAAAAATCTTCCGATTGTGAGGATCAAGTCAGTTATTATTAATACTTGCAGTTTAAAGCATGAAACATATAAACAAATTTAGAATATAAAAACTATGTAAAAATGTATCATAGAAAAAATATATATTCTCAATTGTTTTTTTTTTTTTTTAAATTTAAATTCTAGTGTAGAAAACAAGTGAAAAAAACTTGTTCACCAAAGTGTAAAGCATGTCATTTTGCATAGCATAGAATGTAAATAAACGCTCAAACCCACGACAGATTTTATATATTTTACAGACTAAAAAATTATTTCAGTTATATACCATCAGAAAGCTTCATAAAACCATAGCAGTAATGACACACAATCTAAATTTATATATTGTTAACTTTAATAACGTTAATAACTTCCATGGTATTTGGCTAGATCATACCAAATTGGACTGAAGTATGCAAAGTATGCAATCATTAAACAAGGTTTAGAAATTTCACGGAACTGCCATTATGGCAGCAAACAGCAATATTTGCCTCAAAAAACAAAATAAAGCAAAAGCGAAAAAAAAAAAAAAAAAAAATTCCATTTTTATAAAAACAAATACTATTACACAAAACTCTTTATGTAAAATCATATTAAAAAACTTTATTAAGGCAAATAATTAATCTAAACAAAAAATTGCTTTAATTAAAACTCTTAACAATGTGTGCTTGGCTTTATACTAACCATATGTATTTATAGTTGGACTCAGTTTCAGTACTCAGAGTGCTTTCAATGTGATCAAGTACTCTGCACTTCAATAAGTTGACACCTACACATTCACATGATCGAATTTCAGTGAGGTTTTACAATCAAGCATGTTGTTGGACAGGTGATAAAATTCATTTGCGTTCTTTGAAAGGGATTTGTAAATTACAAACAGTTTGTCTGATGTAAACATGACTGATATTGTATAGGAGAAACTTAGTAAGCAATGTCATTTTTACCGGCTTCCTTTAAGACTAAATAAAACCCACTACTAGCTAAAAGAAGAAATAAAGATAAAGTAGGTCATATTAATACTGAGAAGATATTCGCTGAAGTTAGACTTAAAGGATTGGAGATTATAATCCCAAGGAAAAAAATCAAAAGGCAGAGTTCATTCTTTCAAATCATCAAAGCAGTGTCAAATGAATACTTTTTGTACAGTGACAATGAGGGAACATTTCTGTGATGGCAAAGTGATTGAAGATTTGAACAAAGATTAGGACCAACAAGGTTAAGTTTACCTTTCTGGATTTGGTTAAGAAAATGTAGACACAGAGGCTCCAGCCCTAAAATAGTAGCAATATTCAATGCATGGTCGAATAGTAGTCTTTTAGATATATACTTTCGAGCGGAAGAAAGTGCCTTACCAGAAATAAAGATCTAACTTCATGGCAGCAGATTTTGCAATGGATTCAATGTAAGAATAAAGCACAAAAAATGCAGTTGTGACCACTCAATACTAAACTCCATGATCACTCTAATATAAATTCTACAAAAATAAATGCATATCAAAACAGAATGTCTGCACCCGGTAACAAAACCCTAGAGTTTGAAAAACAAATTTATTAAAACGAAAAAACCACCTTCTTGCAAAAGAAAAACACGATTTTCGGGCCAAATTTAACCTTTTACTCTTTTTCAACCTTGCTTTGATTTTTTGAAAACAACAATTTTTGTTAAAGCATAATGTCTCATTTTAAACCACTTACGAGCTTCTATGTCATAAAAAATTAAGCAAATCAAATGAACGGAGAAGTAGAATAAAGACTAATTATAGTCCTAATAAGATTTTGTCCCTTTCTAGCCTTTATTGACATCTAACATCGTGCAAAAAATACTGTAACAGATGCACACGCAAAAACAAACTAATGGAAAACTCTGGGGACCATAAAAGGCATGATTGAAAAAAAAAAACAAAACTGAATACTGGAGAAAGACTAGAAAGATTTTAAAGGCATGTGAAAGATAAAATTTCTTTACTGTCAAAAATTCTTTAAAGATAACTTTTAGAAACCAATAAGAACCTATTGCTAATCTATAATAATACAGAGGTATACATATGTGTGTTTGGGAAGCTTAAATAAATTATGATTATAAGAAAGAACACAGTACAACTTATTAAAAATAAAGAGAAATTAAAATAAGGCTTTGATTGATTGATGGAAATACCATCTAATGGAAATACTAAAGCATTAAAAAAAAGAATAAGTCATTAACAGGGTTCAAGGAAACAAATTCTATATTTTTGGTATAATACACTTATACCCTGGATTATTACAATTGTTAAAAAGTCCATAAGTAAACAAAAAATAACTATAAAACAGAAACAATATTTAAATTTCCATGCTTAGTCATAAATGGTTGCAAATCTTTTTAGAAAAATCTATGTCAGTACATTGGTAACACCATGTTGCATTGTAAACTAGATATCTCTTTTGATTATCTACCTTAGTTTGCTAGCCTTGACAGTATATATCTTTATAGGTCAGTTACACTATAAATAGCATTTTTTCATTTTTCCTTATTTTTCATAAGTTGGGATCTTTGATTTTGTAACTGTCATTGCATATTTTCTTATTTTGAACAGGTCATCTACCTTCATGACCCAGTTTTACAGTGCATAGACTAGTTGATAAATTCTAATACTACTTTTCCAATCTTTGTATAAATAGATTTTCTGTCTTTAAAAAAATATAATAAATAAGCATATTGTTCATTTGATTGAGCTAAACCTTTAAGTGTTCATGAAAAGATTTCTTGTGTATATACAAATATTTGTTATACAAATAGAGCGTAAAATACAAATCATTTAAAAATACAAAGTTATACCCTCATTTCTGTATAGAAAAAACTTGAAAATGGACAAATAAACGTATTTACTGAAATACATCGTTCTTATTATGATAGTGATGGTGAGCTTAAAGAACATTGGCAGCTTTTCTCATTGGTAACCAGCAAAATATTTGTTTGAAAGAGCTGAAGCTGATGCTGATTGCTATAATTTTAGAGTAAAATGTATAAACAAAGAATTCACAATAGTAACTGTAAAGAAAATCAATACAAATCTACATATAAGGCTTGGATTAAAAAAAAAAAAAAAATTGGAATTCAGGTAAGGGAAATTAGAATGAAACAGAAAATCCTTCAGATTAGTACTGAATCTGTGATAAACTTTATAGAGATAAAAAAAATAATTATAATGAGATTTTGAGGAAATTATTAAAAGAAAAATAACATTTGATTAAATTAAAGAAGGTTTTAAGGGAAATATAAATATCAAAATCATTTATTATTAATGGAAGAAGAACTTAATGCTGACTGATGAAATTACCATTTAATGCTAACAAAGGCTTTGTTTGAGGGAAATATTGATTGGTGAAAATACTGACAGATTCAAATAAGATATTGAGGAAATTATTGATTGATTGATATACTGACAGACAGAATAAGCAAGGGTTGATAAGAATACTATGTAATGTACTAACTGAATAAAACAACCTTTCAAGTGAAATATTAAATAGTGGAATACCATCTCATGTAAAGAATTCAAAATAAAATTCTGAAAGAAATTTAAATACAGACAGATCAAAAACAAATATTTATCGATGAAAACACCACAAAAACTTATTTATTTACAAAACACGGTCGAAGGAGAATTCCAAAACTGCAAATTTAGTTGTTGAAAGATGTTGAAATTGAACCTTTGTTATATCCGTTAGCTGATAATGGTTTTGAATATAAAACAACAGTAAAAATATATTCTCAATTGTTTTTTTGTTTTCAATTATTCTAGTGCAGAAAACAAGTGAAAAAAAAAAATTAAGTGTCAAAGCGTAAACCAGCCTTATCGACGCGCCCTCATACTTGTATTTAAACAAACTAAACCAATCGTCTTTCTTTCTTTCCATTTATTATTTTAATTATAAAGTAGTGATTTCCCATCAATCCACTCGTTTTTTAATACAACAAGAACTAACATGATATTTAAAACAAAATTAATAAAAAATCAAAATTCAATGAACTTAGTTTTGTTTATTCTATATATTTTTTATATGTTTTTAATGTAATCTCTGAAAAAGATTTTTTTATTTGAAAAAAAAAAGGATTTTCGAACATTTTTAGACCAAGAACTTTCATTGGTTGACGCTTTTACTCCAAGCGCCATGAAAACAACAAAAAAAAAAATTCAACAAAACCACACCAACATTTTTAAAAAAATTTCTAGTAGTTGTTTGTAACAATATAATTGTTTTTGATTGACATTTTTAAACAAAGGGCAAATACAACGATATTATAAAATAATAGTTTTTTTAAAC
Organism: Euphysa ruthae; assembly: GCA_035046665.1. Classification (NCBI taxonomy): domain Eukaryota; kingdom Metazoa; phylum Cnidaria; class Hydrozoa; order Anthoathecata; family Corymorphidae; genus Euphysa; species Euphysa ruthae. The sequence goes on along the minus strand of JAUZNK010089791.1, from coordinate 10,795 downwards.
ATACTTTAACATGAAAGTTTGGCTCAAATGGTAAAGCGCTGGTTTAGCATGTGAGAGGTATATGGATCAATGCCCTGGGGTATATGGATCAATGCCCTGGGGTCCTCTAAATTTCTTTTTACTTTTTTAACTTTCTGATGATAGCAAATTTTAACAAAACTCGTCGGCCCATCTATAATAAATTAGTTTGAAAACTATTTGTTGGCTCCACGTGAAAACAATCAAATTCTCAAAATTTCTTTTTACTTTCTAAGATTTATGCACCAATTAGCCAAATCTTGGTAGGGGAGTATAGAGCTAGTCTTTATAATAATACCATAAGATGACGCACCATCATGCCTGAATTTAAACAAACTAATAAATTGTTAATTAGCCGTTAATTTTAATTACGTAATCAAGAAGCGATAATGCAATGTCAACTATTGGATAATTATAACAATGTTAAAAACTTTCCTTGGTTGGTATTACAAATATTCAACATTATACGTTTTTGATTAGTCATTTTTAAACAATGGTTTAATCTGGACAACAATAGAATACACATGGTCAAGAAGTATTTAAAACAAAAATAATAACAAGAAAAAATTCAACGAACTGATTTCTGTTTATATATACTGTTATATAATTGTCTTTATTTAATTCTAGACTCCATGTTAAGGTCGCCACATCCTAAAATAATATGTGTATCAATTAGCCAAATCTTGGCAGGTATACAGCTAGTAGAATTTAAATAAATGCTCAAACCCACCACAGATTCTATTTATTTTACAGACCAAGTATATTATTAGTTTATTATAGTAAAGTATAGTATTTTATTCAACATTTTCACCACATTATGTAATTATAGCCATTAATCTTAGATATGTGCCACTGTACCGTTTATGTTTTTTATTAAACAAAAAAATATTTCTCTTAAACAAATCTGCATTCATTAAAAAATTATTAGATAACTTGATCCATTAGTTGCAACACACAAATTGTACCAGGTGGAACTATAATTATACCTTTAACTCTTCTTTATAAGAATGAGCAGAATTTAATTCTGATGTACATCCACCTTATGGAACTAAAACTCAAAACTAAAAATGCTGTTCTTGGTTAAAAAGGTGTTAAAGACAAGGAGATTTTTGCAATCTTAACAGCAACGTTTATCACATCAGCTATCATCACGAGAACTAATAGGCATAGTGATTGGAGATTTTCTTCTTATTAGTTAGTTATAGTTAAAAAACCATGTTGCATTATAATACAGTTCACATTACCCCATGTATCATGACGAGATGCTAAAAAAAGCTTTTTTGAAAGGTTTTAGCCCACTGTCTAGACATTCCCAAAACTAATACAGTGAAAATTAAATTAAACCGCTATCCACTTTCATTATTATCAACTTGTTAACCCCTTAAGCTTTAATGTCAAAATATCTTTTATATTGGTAGTATAAACAGACTTCTCCTGTGCATCAAGAAGTTACAATGAGCATAATACAAATTTTTAAATGTATCTGATAGTTAAGGGGTTAACTAAAGACATCGTTTATGGGAGTTTTAGGTTTTTTGCCAAGCTAGAAGTATATGTTCGACAAATAGAGCAGTTCAACAAAAAAAAAAAAAAGATAATTGTTAATTTAATTGAGCTGATCCTTTAAGTTTTCATGGAAAGATTTGTATACAAACAGGACATTATTCAAGATTAATTAGTAAATTATGAATCAGAATGTGCCAATTTTGCCTGTTTAGACACAAAAAGATTATGCTTTTTTCCAAACTCAGAAAAACTCTTCATTTCTAGTAACAAACATAATACTTGCTTAAGAACATGTTTTTATTGAAGAACTTATTTCTGTACAGATTAAACATTGAAAATGGAACAATAAAAATATATCTACTGAAATACATTGTTCTTATTCTAAACCATAATTTAAGCCAACTTTTCTCATTGATAGTCAGTGAAATATTTGTTTGAAAGTGCTGATGCATGCTCTTTCTTGCTATAATTTTACAGTAAATGATATAAACAAAGAATTAATAATGGTTATTGTAAAGAAAATCAAAATAAATCTACATTAAAAGATTTGCATGTTTTCAAAGAAAATTAGAATTCAGGTAAAGGCAATGTCCTAGAAACATGAATGGAAACAGAAAATTCTGCAGATTAGTAATGAGGCTGTGTCAACTTATATAGAGATACTATAAATACAGAATAATCAAAATGAGATTTTGACGAATAAGATTTTGAAGGAATTATTGATTGATATACTGGAAGAATAAGCAAGGTTTTGAGGGTAATATGGAATGATAAGAATACTATGTAATATATATACTAAGTGAATAAAACAACCTTTCAAGTGAAACATTAATTAGTGGAATACCATCTCATGTAAAGAATAAAATAAAGTTCTGAGAAAAATATGGATTTAAATAAAATTTGTAACTACCAGAAACAAATATTGATTGATGAAAATACCACGCCAGGTAAAATTAATTTGAAGAAGTAAAACATATCACAAACATATACCGATATAGAAAATATGGTGTGTCAAAGATTTTATAATAATAACTATATACCTTATCTGATAGTTTATAACAACTGTCCATCCATAAAAAGTCCTGAATAGTATCATTATCTGGAATAAAAAACAAACTACTTAATCTAAACAGATAAAGATTTTATCTGATTTATAAACAAAGTATATTCAATGCATCAAATTATTGGCCACTTCAAATCATTGCTCGCAACAAAAAAGAAAAAAAAAAAAAAAACAGCCATAAAATCCAAAATACTCATTAATAAGTTTTAAAAAAGGAATAAAAACTTAAAATGTTTCTGAAACTCCAAACACAGTTAAGCAACGCCTACCTTAAGTCATGTTAATAAGATTTTGTGTTTAATTTGTTGAAACAACTTTTTATCAAATAAGAACTTTTTTAGTGGTTTACGAAATATTGAAACTGTCGCAACAGTGTCGCCGTTTTTTTTTAAAACAAAGTGTTAGTTTGCAGAATCAAAACAAATAAAAAGTTAACCAAGGTTTAAGCATAATTTAACGAAATAACGCACAAATTAACCGCGCAAAATTTTGTGCACTCCTAAGATGCATGGTCACTATTTGTTTGGAAAAAGGAATTATTGGAAAGATTCCAGCAAAGAGTAAATACAAAAAGAATACCATACAATATAGTAGCTATAAAAAAGTAGTTTACCAGTGGGAAGAAAAAGATATGGAAAGAGCTATATTACTAGCAAGTTGAACAACTTCTTCATTGAGTTCAATTGCCACAGTAGTAAGTTAAGTGATTCAGAAAAAATTTGTGAGATTTTATTGTTAGATGAAAGAATGTCATGTCATAGCTGAAATTAGCTGTGTGATTAGTCTGTTTAGTGTAACGTAGCAGAGCCCTCGCTTCGCTTCCGTTTACACAAGAAAAAGAAAAACGAAGAGCTGAGCAAAGTTGGTTGAAAACCAGATCTTGGAAAAGCATTTTGGTTGCTTGCAACAACGGTTTCAGTTCAACTTTGCTTGAAATTCAGGTTAGTGAACACATAATACGATTTTTTTTTAGCCTGATGATAGAAGCAGCATGACTCCTGAAACGTCGCTCAATAAAATTTTATAACTCATGACATGCGTTTTATATCTTTTTAATAACATAATACGATGTAAGTCAAAAAATTGTTATTATGCTACCTTTTCAATTCATTTGTTCGTGCTCTGATTTTACAAAATTTTGTGTTGATGTTGCCCAATATTCATTATAGTTTTTGTCGAATGGATAGATGAAGATTGAGATTTTTGTCAACTGGTTTGACAAGTTTGCCGACACTAATGAAGGAAACTTATGCTTCTGCTTTTTGATGGTCATATGATGCATATATCAACTCGATTAATTGAAAGATCTTTAGTTAACAACATTTACATGATAAAGTTTCCACCACACGTGACAGATATTCTTCAACCACTTGACAAATGTTATTTTGGTCTTCATAAAAGCTTATGGGAGAAAACCTTAAATGAAAGAATTAATACATCTGGTTTGACGAAACGTATCAACAAAGTAGAATCTGCAAATTTAATCTCTGAAGTGTGGCACAAAAGAATGACGGAAGAAAAATTAAAGCAGGTTTTAAAATAACTGGTATTTGGCCTAATGACCGCACAAAGTATAATAAAACTAGGTCTGACGTTCGCTTAGTGAAAAAATAAGACGAGTGGGTGCAATCAGATAAACCAGAATTATATTAGAGTAAGGGTGAAAACATGGTACCTGATAGCGTTCCTTTCAATCACACACAGAATGCACCTTCTCTGCAGTGAAATCTCCTGTCATTAACCAAAACTTTGCTGTACCACCTATTTATTCCATACGATCAGTCCTCTCAAAGAGACCAGTGCTATCAAGCTCATGCAGGCAAATAAATTTACCCGCGCTGTAGATCGCACAGGCAAAATGATGAAAAAAAATGGGAAGTTAAAAAATAGGTGTAAAAATTATAAATAAGTTTTAATAATCTTATTGAGATTTATATTTTTCCGTTTGCTGCACTGTAGGGCTAGGATAAAAGTGTTTTCATTTTACTCAGGGCTGTGAAAAAATTTTAATGGGGCGTGGTCTTCTGTACGCCATAAATATATGCATGAATTTTAAGCGTGAGTTTCCCGCACACCAAAAAAATTGGGTCTCTAAAACTATCACATGCGATAAAATTTTCTTTTCTTTTTATCAGAAATTACGACCACTGAACTTTCTCCAATACCTTCATATATTTTTGAAAATATATTATTATATGATATAGTTCTGCAGTCAACACTCCTTTCCACATGCTAACACCAAACATCCCTGACGTACTAAATAATACTGATAAACTGGCGGAGGCCTGAATGTAGCTATGTAACAGAGTCACACTAACACCATTCAATAGCGGTGTCCTAACAGTGACAGTATTCATAAGTGATGTGGGCTGGTGCGCACCTACACTAGGTCATTATAAAAACATGCAGTTCATAGGTGAGATCGAGCACCTTTCAAAACTTTCAGAGGAGTAATGCTTCTAAATTTTTGATAAAATTCTTTTATACAGTTCCTTTAATTATCTTCAACCTACTAATTCATGTCTACAAAAAATTTTTTTTACTCATTTTACAATCTTTCCAAATATCAATACTTGTTTATGTTTTCCATTATAGAATCATTTGTTTTTATAGCAGTTATGTGAGAGCATTTTTCAGTAGACAAATGTTTTTAAATATTGATTATTTGTAATTCAATGCTTGCGATTATATTAGATATAGATTAGATTGAGAATTGCATCATGTTCTACTGTAAAGACGTAGATGTATCCCTTAATATTATGAAAGGTCGCGCAAACAAGTCTTGCTATAAAAATATTTTTGACAATATCGAATGTTTGAATTTTTATTCTTTTAAACCATACATATTTTATTTCTACAGACTATGTTTAAACTGATCTCATTAATTCACCTTTACGTGGCAAAACTACATATGCATCTTCAGCCCTTTTTGTCCTTATGTTTCCAAACATATCACTCAACAAGATTAATAAACTCTTGGAATGTTTTTTAAATTGCCACATAATCCACGCCTTCCCAACGTTTTTAAGTTTAAAACAATTGCAATTAAAACAATTATACGCATGCATTTTTAGAGAAAATCAAAATGTGTCAAAATCATGCAAATTCAATGTTTATCAAAATAAGATAATTTGCAGAGAGATTTTTCAATATCAACTTTTGATAAACATTAAACTAACTTTTGTTACGACGCAAATGCACGCCTCTAACACAATAAGAGCACAATCAGGATGGGCTTCAACCTAGATCTTAAAATTTGTGATTCTTTAAAGAATGAGTCAAGGGAAATCTAAAAAAGAAAACCTACTTTAATTTTTTATTATTTTTTTTTACAAAGAGCGTTTTTTTTTATAAAGATTTATAAGAACGTTGAGGCTGGGAAAATTAAAACATTTTTAATCTAATAATAACAAAAAAATGCGAACATGGAATTATTAAGAAAATTCTGTAAATCCTGCAATGTATACAGTAATGTTTATTTCATCAAATAAAAACATTTGCATTCTGTAAATTCAAATGTTTTTATGAGGTTTCGATTGCAATTATAGAAATAGCATATTTTAAATCTGTTTTGTAACTTTATCTTGTATGAAAAAAAAAGACCATTTGAGGCTGAAAAAGAGTAAAAAAAAAAAAAAACAAGCACATTCAGCCTCAACCAAAACTTAAAAAACTTGAAAACTTAATAAAAAAAATGTGAAATACATTTCTGAAGAATAGCTCATAGAAAATGCAAGATAAAGAAAAAAAAAATTCACCTTAGCAAGAATAACGTACTAGTTTTAAAATTCATTATCAATGATGTTCAAATCATAATCAGTGTCACTATCACCATCAATACTTCCTTTGTCAAATTCAACAGAAGACTCTTCCTCATCGAAGGATAATACGACCTTGGCACTTTTCAAACAACATGGTCAGCTATCTTTTTTTCCTTCTTTTCTCTAAGTATTTATTAACGGGGCGGCTGCGTAAATAATATCTTCTTTTTCTGCATCTATCCAAACTGATTTGTTACCAGCTATTACGATGCAATCCTCTATTGTTTAATGTTTCATACTGCACCTTCGATCAGATGGAAGGGTTGTCAACACACTGACTACTCTCTCTAAAGCACTGTCCGATGATGATAAACAAATGATTAGCTCTACTATTAGTAGGATGTTAAGGCATTCTTTCTGTCTGTATGTAAATAGTTTTAACCAAATGTCCATAGCCTTGAAATTTGGGTAGTGAGTTTTCACCAACGTTTACAAAGACTTTGACTCAATAAAAATTTGCTTTCATTGAAATCAGCACTCATGTAATAAATTTCTTATTTCTTCATGGCTGTTTTTCATACAATCATCTTTCCAGTATTGGAGATCTATACACTTTGTATATTTTAATATATCACTATCAATAACAGATAAAAATCTTTCCTGGATAAGAGGGATTATTATATCTATTGCATCAGCTCACATGCTAAACAAATTTTTAATATCATTTGCAGTGTAGGAAAAATTGTCGATTTGCTGGTTTTCAAACGCTCATATCCTGCTTTAGGGTATTTAAGGGTAAACAAATCATCTTTTAGAGTGAATTTGAAAATAAAGCTTGATATTGCATCATCTTCATTTTTGTTGTGCATTTTCTGGAAAGAAAAGAAGGTTTAATCCACAGCCGGTTTGACATCATTTCACCCCATTAATAGCCCGTTGTCATCATCATGGTAAGAACCCCTTAATGGTTTTTCTCAAAGATGAGGGATAATGGAGAAACGCTTTTCAAAATATCTATATATGCAGAAGTTTTACACAAAAAATTATACAATCTTAATTTTTTAACAAGACCTTGTACATTGGCACAAGTTTCTGGATGACATCCTCCGTTATTTCGTTATTAAACGCAGTGAGTAATGTTGGCCAAAGATGAAGAAGTTTTGTAAACCCGTTTTTTCTATGACTCATGAAATGGGTGCCATTTATCTTTGGAAGTGGGTAATAAATGATATCAAGAGCGCTAAATGCTTCTTTAGTTTCGAATTTTAATTTTTTTAATTTTCCTGAATTTTTAAATAAGTAAAAAAAACTCGGACATTTCCAGAAGCACAACCATGTAGTAAACTGGTAAATCTTTCCTCTCTGTACGAACTAAAACAGGTTCTTTTCGGATCCTTCTAGTGCTTTTCTTTTCACTCCACTTTTTATCGCCACTATGTGACACTTTCGAGATGACGTTACACCTACAGAACCGTAAAGTCTATATATCACATAAGTGATTTAAACATGTCACATTGAGAATTTAAAAAAATTGTATTCCCTAATGTTTTTTTTTAAAACTGACAAATAAGACACTTTATATAGATGAAAAAAACATTTATATTAAGAAGTAAAAACATTGTTAACATCTTCCTAGTGGAATGAATTAAAAATATAAGCCAGCTTTTGTTTGAAGATATATGGAAAGGAAAACTTCTCAAGAAATGAAAATATCACATTTTCAAAGATTATGTATTGGAAAAAGGATAAAATCATAACAGTGATAAAAATATTAATATAAGATAAAAATCTTACGTTATGTTTGGCAACTATGTTAATGCCTTCTGCAAAGGCTTTTGCCGATTGAATGGTCGCAGCTTTTAATCCACTGGAAATGGTGCTTTATGCTTCGCACAACTTGCACTAGATTTCTGTAAGGTGCACATCAAAATTTCTTTTGTTTTATAAACTATAAAATCTTTGTTTCCCCGATTGAGAAATGTAGCAAGCTCCTTTGTAGCACTGACACAGTAGTAAATCTGAATAGTCTGCTATCAACAAACTTGTGATGAAATGTGGTATTCTAAAGTGTTCTATAGCTTATTTTTACCGGTACTGTAATGACCTCGCGGCGAATGCTTTTGATACAGATTGGGGGTCAGTGTTTTATACAACCGCATGTATTATTATCAAAACCATAATTAAATTACTTTATTATATTTACTAAACCCCGCACTTCAAAAAAGTTCCTCCTATAAACATCTAGGAAATAGAATCAAGATCTACTCATCAAGTGCGTAGCTAAATATAACAAAATTACTCAAGTTTATTGACTATTTTACCACCAATTTATAAGCATCGGTAGACAAATCTGCTGTTGGCAAGGAAGTTTAAAACAAATTAAGTTTAGAGCATAATTTTTTAATGTTAAGAGAACATAAATTTTAGGCATGTGATTACCTGCATGTCACAGCTATATCTGAGAAAATAAGCAGAGTGCTACATTGCATGCCTTAGCCTTCGGTAGGTGGTAGGCACATGGGCATACAATAACACGCCATTCTTTCCCAGGCCTGATACTTAAAAAATAACTGATAGATGATGAAAAATCAAAACAGTTTTTTTTCTTCAGTAAAAACGCTAGAATGAATGTAATTATATTTGATCTTTATATATGCCTCTCCCCTCTATTTATATATGCCTCTCCCCTCTATTTATATTTGAGTTATAACAAAATAACCTGCTCCAAAAGATCACCTCATAAAACCACTAGTATAAAAAGGAAGGGGTGATTAATTCAGTAAAATAAATGCAGTTAAGTTAAGCCTATTAAATAATTATTACCACACCCTAAACGCTTTTGCTTAGAAATAGATAAAGGCATGATTAAAAAGTTTGAGAATTTTATAATTATGCATATTTAATGCGTATCCAAGATTGCCACAAATGATAGTTAAACCACAAGTAAAAAAAATCTGCAAATATATTCTAATTAAGAATGCTATTTTAAAAAATGTGTTCAATGTATTTTATAAGAAATAAAGCATTCATAGAAATCCAATATTAATTCTAAATTATTAATATCAAAATCTCATTAAATTAAAAAAAAAAAAATTAATTAAAAAAATTAGTCATATACAAATTGGTGTGTATCAATTCTTAATGACAATTTTTATACATTAAAATGCTCTTTGAAAAAATTTTCTTTATTTAAAAAAATATATATTTCAAACAATAGAATTATTGAACCATAAAACTATTATGTAACTCTTCCAAGAAAGTAAACTTTAAGCTACAAATGAAAAAAATTTATTATTTACATTATAAAATATATATTGTAAAAAAAGAAAAGACGCAATAAATAGCAAAACTTTAAATATATTTAATATCTTTAATTCGAACTTTAATTGAATTCGAATTATCACTTAAATAATAAAAATTTTGTTTTCGGGAATTTATGTAGAAATATAAAAATGATTTAACACCATAAGCAGTTAGTTATCTAAATTGACTGTTTAATATAACTTTTTAATATGACCTTTTGAAATTAAAGCTGAACAATGATGTCTTGTTTGTACTGGTCCAAAGCGACATACAGGCAAATATAAAAGACTGATGGGAAACGGGTTTGGGTTTCCGGTAATAATGCGATCCCCCGGTAATCATGCCAAAAGAAAAAATTTTAGGAATATACTTGAAATATGAATATATATATACAATAAATAACAAAAAAAAAAAAAGTTTACAGCACTGTGGAATTACCTAGCCAAACACAAAAACGAACATATTTAAATAAAAAAATTCTATACAAAAGTACAAAAGAAAATTGAGCAGGACGATGATAAATATTAACGCTTGCCTGTGCGGCACACAATCCCTACTTTCCTTAATGACAGCACTGTATGATATGTGTACAGGTTTTCATTGGGTACCTACTAAATGGGCTTTGTTACCAAATTCTGGTTTTTCATCGAGTACACCTACAAATTCTGCAGTCTCTGTAAACGAAGCATCATTTGAAGAAATTTTTTAAAGCAAATTAAGCCAACAAAAGTCTCCAACAGAAAAAATATCACAAATCAGCCTCTCTTTTAAAATTGTCAGCAATAAAAAACTTCTGAAAAAAAATTAAGGATAAAGGAAACGACAAAAGAACACCTACCAACCCTACTAGCAGCTAATATAGACACTGTAATGGAAAAAATTTTATTTATGACATAACCAACATTACCAGTATTAACTGCAGAGTGGTCATCATTTCACTAGAATTGAAACACAATTTGTTAACAAACATTTTTAGGTAAAAAAGTCACTATACTTAAGCCCGGTACTTAAAAACAAAACTTTCATGCAAGTAGTCATGAGACAATAGATAATTATTGAAGATTTAGAAACTTTTAATCATCAATCATATCAACTTGAAAACAGAGAGCTATAGATTGAGAGCAGCTTGGATTGCATATATATA
>JAUZNK010089780.1:0-12585 GCA_035046665.1 Euphysa ruthae | reverse complement strand
TACATATATACATATATATCACCAGAAATTAAGTTAAATTAATTTAAGTAAACAAGAATATACCTGGAAACAACAATAAAACCAGTAAAACTCCAACAAGTGTGATAATTATGATGAATGGCAAAATTAGGCCAATAGCAAGAAATCTCTGACAACCACATCCGTAAAAATCATCTTTCTCATTTGAATCATCCATCTAACAAATATGAGATGTATATCAAATTTTTAACCTAAAGGAGTAGATTTTTGAGGGTAGTTATTATTGATCAGCTATCCTTTATTCCTTCAACATAGATATGTGTTAAAAGTATGACAAAACAAGAAATCAAGAGAAATCTACAAAAAGCAACCCTCATTTCAAAATTCTTAAACTATATCTACTTCTTATTATTGCTCTAATTATGACTTGTAGCAAAAGAAATGTAATCACCTAAAAAGAAATCATACAAAAAATACTTAATAGGAACGTTTGCTGTCATAATGGGTTAAAAACTGAAAAAAAAATATATGTTTCAAAAACTTATTATAAAAATAGTCAATTACAGTTTAACAAAGTTTTCTATGCGCAAATGGGTTGGATTAGATAAATAATTTGACTATAAGCTAATCTACTTAGTCACTTATTATAAAATTATTAAATACATATGCTTTTATACAGATATAACCATAATCATTCTGCTATAGGGTATACATGCATGTATACGTATAAGAATATATGTGTATATATTTGATTTATTAGTTGCTCTGCAAAAAAAAGTTAGGTGAAAGCGGCTGCTCAAGTTCTTTTAACAGGGGCTCAGCCATTATCCATCTATGAAAATAATGAAGTACTTCTTATAACATGAAGCTTTATATTAATTTCTTTATGGATACAAATAAGATGTTTTCTTTGATACATTCTTTTACCGCACACGGAATTATTTTTGTCCTTTATTGATGAATTTTCCTCGTCGTTTCTTTATTAGTTTAATATTTAGTTGTTCTTTGTTGTACAATATTATTATTATGGATATTTACAACAGTTTTTCATCACAAAAAATAAAGCGCGGAGGGTTGCTAAACGAAGAGGAAATAACAGCAACCCAAATGTCTCAAACTCTTGAAGTCCAATAAAAAAACTAGGGGAAGCAGAAGATAAAAGTGCTCTCGATGGAAAAATTTTATCGGAGAAGTTCTAATGTACCTGCAACTAAAGAGGTTGTTGAAAGATTGAAAATTTCATTTTATTAGCAATATTAGAAATTGGCCATCTGACTTAAGCTCAACCTTCCTCAAAGAAGTCTCAGCATAATGTTCATCACTGCAACTTGTCGCCAGTAATAAGGCAAAGCACACATTTATTCAAGATTTCATTATAGGAAATATAGAACCATTTTTATTTAATGATTTGATTTTGAAAACAAATTCTTTAATAAATTCAGAAGTACAAATACCAGCACTAGTGAAGCTTAACCCATTTCATTCAAATATTAAAATATGGATGCAGCTAAGATACTTTTCTTTTGTATGGAAACTAAAAAGAGAGGAGTGGGCATATCAGGTCAAGAACATCCAGAATACCCAACTACCAGCCCCTTGTGGATAGGCTTGATTCCTCTCTTGAATTTCAATTGAATTTAGGAATCAACAACTATTTTGCCAATATTTTAACCTGTTTAAGAACAATCTCATATTGAGAATCCTTTGTGGCAAGTATATCTTAATATAGATTAGAGTTCACATAATAAAATTTTGAAACAAAACAGATAATTAATAAAGGAAGGTCCTAAACCAGCAGGATTTCCCAAAATAAAATTTCCTTTGGTCACATGCCCAATTTTGTCACAATAGGCCAAATAATATCATCTTTTAGAAATTCTGTGAATAAAAGTGTCAGAATATACCTTATAATTACACATCACATAATTAAATCAGCACTGGCCATTGACAATCCTCTGATATTTGTCTCCGACTAAATCAGCCCTTCGTTTATATTAATAATATTACAATTCAGCAAATATTTCGAGCGCAGCAACTTTGGATGGTTTTAACCTGATGTGAAGTTTTAGTGGTGGCAACGGTAAACTAAAAATCAAAATATCTGGTGTCAACGATATCTAATTTTTTCACAATAATAATAATAGTTTATAGATGTGCCAACTAACCATATCATCATCAATAAAGTATAATAAAAACATGTCATTGTCAATGATGTAAAGTAATTTTTACATTAGAAACTTTGTTTTCAAACAAATAAATGACTAAAACTACTTTTTCTTGTACTTTCTTAAGGCCATACCCTCTCCCCCACCACCACCACCTATAGATTTACTAAAAATAACGGTCTGACCCCAAATAAAATAATATAAAGCTGAAATTTGGTCAGGAGTTACAAGGTGTAAATAAACAATGGAAAAATATCCCTGTTGGTCCCATATGGGAGTTTTTGGGACAAATTCAAAATTACAGACACCGTAATGACCCAAATTATTGAGTTAGCCAAAATTGCAAGTGTGACCTCTCAATTGAATAATAATTGTACGTAGATTCATACGGTAACAAGTTGTCACCTTTCTTCATCTGAATTGTTTCTCATGGAAATTATTCCCAGTCTTTACATGTCAAAATTATCATGTTGTGATCTTACAGTGTCTGCAGAACAGTGTGGATAACTTGTAAGTTAGTTCTTGTTCAATTTCCTCACAGTGTTCTTTTGTGTTTTGGAGAGACCTTTTAAAACGAAGAACTTCACCAGAACTGACTACAAACTCTAACAACAGCCATTTCCAACCAAGTGTTTTGCCTAAACCAATTGTTACAGGGCACAATATAGACCTAGGTTTCTCTGCTTGTATAATGCACTGCCAACAGTTAGTTGATTTAACTGTTGAGAGATCACACATGCTAATAAGAGCTGTAACGACTCTCGTACCCATTCAATGCCTTTATCAAGACTCAATATTTTTTCAGCTCCTCAAATTCCAACTTAATAATTATAGCTGCATATATAAAAATTTCATCATCCGTTTCCTATTGCTTCTTCTCCTTTTAATTGATTATGAAGTTTGCCATTTCTTAGAAACAGATAACATCTGCTAGGTCACAACTTTCTGCAAAAGTAAACATGACTGCTATATCTCTCTTATAACAAAATTGATGAATTTCATAGAATAATTAATTAAATTTAAGCATTGATTAAGTTGAACAAGCCTCGTGAATTTCATAGAAACGTTAATTTAACTCAAGCATTAATTTATTCAAACAAGCCTCGTGAATTTCATAGAAACGTTAATTTAACTCAAGCATTAATTTATTCAAACAAGCCTTGTGAATTTCATAGAAATCTTAACAAAACATAAGCACTCATTAAATTGAACCAGCCTCGTGAATTTCATAGAAATCTTAATTTAGCTATTAATGTGATATATCGATCCTTAGACATGAAGATGATTCAGAACAGTGCTGTAAAAGTTTTCTCGTATTTTTTCAAGATGTTTAGGGGCCTAAAAGCTGTTGCTAATGGCGTTGCTAGTACATGAAAATCAGAATACATATCAAGACAGACCATCTGGTGATTTTTTGACACATATCTGGATAAAATTATTATGAACATAGGGTTCCTCGTACCTTTTTACATTATAAAATGTCCATAGTATTTTTTTTGGAAATTCTGAAACAGATCACTCTCCAACCACTTTAAATAATTGAGGCTAATATTTTTCCATGAACAAATTTTTTTATTTACGTAAACTAAACAGAAAATTAAGTAAACATTATAATAGGTTTTGACAATTTATCATATTTTAAATGTAAAAAGTTATTTTTTAAATTTGTAATAACTACACAGTGTTTCATTTTAATGCAATAATCATGTGATTTGCTCTTCTTTTGTTATAAAAATATCAATTTTTTTAATTTAATCTATTTGTCCAGCAATTTTGCTGAACAAATCTTTGGTTGGGATAGCTCAGTTGTTAAAGCGCTCGCCTGGTGATCGCAAGGTCCTGGGTTCGATACCCACCATCGCCAACTCAGCATATGCGTAACGTAATATCAGGTAATCTGATCTGCATGGTAAAGTAACAGGGAGCTGAGAGTAGGTGTGGCGCTCCACCTCAGCAATAGATCTCCCTTGTCTAGCGCTAAACGAAAAGGGAATAGACTCCTTTGTTGTTCGGCCGTTACCAATTTCAGGCCTCTCCACAAACTTTACTTTACTTTTACTTCATGTTAAAATTTTAACATGAATTGAAAAAAAAAAAAAAATACATACAATACTAGAAAATGTCATATTATCAAGTCATTATATATAACGCCATCTACAAGAAGCTATATTGTGCTAACTACAATAACCAAGTTGTGCATATTTTGTATTATGAGCATGAACATGTAACAACAGATACGTAAACTTAACATTACTCCCACCTGAACTAAGTTTTTTACCAGACTGACGTAAGAGATATAAGCAACTTTAATCTGACTCCATGGAAACGCCAAAATAGGTAAAATAGCGAAAAGGCCTAAAATTATTTACTGACATTATTTTTTGATATTAAATTCTCATTAACATTACCGTATAATATTTACGGAAATAAAATAAGTCAAAATTTAATGAAATCAGACCGACGAGACCAAAAATGAAAAACTTCATAAATGCATCCAGATCATTCAGATCATCAATTTATAAATAAATAACCAACAGCTAATAATAAAAATAATAATCATATTTTAATGATATAAAACACTTCACACAAACACTTAAACTAAAAAAAAAAAAAAAAAAGATTTTCGTACGACAATACAGATGATGTTATTCACATACAAAAGATACATTTACATAAAAAGCTACGTTTATCATTTATATTTACTTCTTTATTTGTGTCTTGATCTTTTCCATCTTTAGCCTTTTCCAGTCTCAGCTTTAATTGGCAGTGTCTCTCAACTCAAAATCAGGTCATCTGAGCTATTTTAATTAAATGACTATAAAAACTGAATTACTAAAGATCACTTAAAAAGTTATGAATCATTTTTTTTCTCATAGAATCAGCTGTCATAAAATGAAAAAAAAAAAAAAAAGTTCAAATTTTTACGAGTCATGTGACCAAAAATCACAAAAATTGACTTCAAAGTAAAAAATAAATATGAAGATGGTTATTCATATATACATCTTGATAGGCGATGTAGACAAACTAAATACAAAAAAAAATGAAATACACTGCAAGTGAAAATGTTCATCAGACCCTAAAATACTCCAGAGCATGTAAAATAAAGAAAAAAAAGTGGGAAGCTTAAGAGTAGCCTAATGTAATATTCACTGATGCATATAAATTATCTGGAAATGTCAAGTTAGGTGTGGTAACTTTTAAATCATATCTCTGGGTGAAGTCCAGTGGATGTCAGTCAGCCTCTTTAGGAGTTTTAATTTTCTTTGCATAGCAAACACAACATCTTTTCTTTGCTCTGTGTCCTTTTCGACCAGCTCCAACTGGAACCAAGATTGGAAAGGGTTTTCCAATATGCTGCAACACATCATTCTGAAATTACTTTTGGTTTTACTTGACAGTATCACAAAGATAAATTTTCTTTTCCAATAGAGTTTTGGCCAGAGCAGGTGATGTGTGAAAATTGTCAGTGTAAAGAACATGCCCTTTGCTGAAAAATGACAACATAAATTCAACAGGAAATCATTTGGTTGTAGTCATAACGTAAAACTGATTGTTCTCTGCGAAGTACATTCCTTTGCCACAATAAATCAAAATGTCCAATGTTATTCCATTGGAAGTGGTAAGTTCATATAGTTTGATACTAAACCGTGTTCGATTGGTTTGTATATACTGCTTTAAATGTAATCTCCCCTTGAATAAAACTAAAGATTCATATACACTTAGGTTTTTGTCTGTGGTGTAAATACTACTGAATTACTCACTCATCATATTTTAAAAAGGATATATTAAAGCAATCTGTCACGGTGAGGGTTATCTGAATTGCATATGGTAATGTCATTAAAATGTAAAAACTTGAGGATCAATTTGAAACGATCCTTAGTCATTAGCTGCGAGTTGTGAGAAAACTGGAGTTGAAAGTACCTCATCGCGTGACCAATAGAAATTGATTATAGGTTTATGAACAATTCCCATCAACATTGCAATATCATGAAAATTTTTAAGTTCCTGTGTTACATCAATCTATTTGCTCATGTAAGTACTATCTGTTTTATCTGAGCAGGCGTCAAAAAGCTGTTGTGCAATTCTATTGATTTCTCTCATAATATGTACGTAAATATTTTTAGTGAGATAGTGTTCAAAGAAAATCTAACAGCATTACCAAGACAGGCATAAATTTCACCTAAACGCGTTGTTTGATGGTTTTGGAATTTGTTCAGCTGAGTTTCGTCATCACTGCTATCAGCGGCAAGTTCAACATTAACTTCCGGCCCAGAAGAAGGTTCTGATACCATTTCAGGTAAGTTCTGTTTATCATTACTTGGTTCATTCACTGGAAAGATATCATTAGTTTCATCGATTTCCGTTGCGTCTACAATTTCAAGTGGGGCTGCATGCACAATAGCTGGTGATAGAGGTTTAGCAAAATCATCTTGACTTTCAGGTTTATATTCCCAATCCGTAGATTCATCACTTTCATCTTCTAGATTATTATCTTCATCAAATATAACATCTAAGATCTCATTAATATCACTATACATCTTTTTTGGAGCTGCCATTTCACTGAAAATCAAGCAACAACCACCTCTCTACAGAAAATGCTATTTACAAGCGGTTTTCAGTACTTATCAGCAAAATTTATCTAGAATTAATAAATCAATATAACATTGAACATTCAAGAGCAGAAGATGCTGAGCCATACTACAAACTCTTAGACCGGAAATTGTTCAAACATCTGTAAAACAAAGAAAACGATAAAGAAATTATTTCCCGTACTTGACCGTTTTTTTGCTGTGATGTGTAGCAGATTTTTAGTTGTTGACCATGTTTTATACTGATGTATAAATTCAAAAGGTTTTAAAAAGCTATTTAAAGATATTGGAAGATTGTCACTCATGTGATTATATACAAATTTAAAATTTAAAGTTTTGATACAATCTGTCAATTTAAATGCTGCTGTTTGCATACAGAGGACTTACTGGAGAATGAAAATTTTTAAAGTTAATAATAGGGAGTGCTTTTGTGAATGACGTGAACTCTTCTTGATAGAGGATTTCTACTTTGTGCCCTTAGATTAAATGCGAAAATAACGATTGCATTTTATATGTTTATGACGGTTTTTTATCTACGTCATGTCGTATTTTAGCTAACATCTTAACGTTTCTACTGGTTTTCTTTCTAATGGTATTAGTAATATGGGTGTTCCATTCTAGGTGTTCATCAAGAATAATGCTTAAGTATTTAGTAGACTTTACTGGATGGAGTTTTGACCACTTATTCTGAAGTTTATAATTTTTGTAAATTTATCATTGTTTGAATGAAAAAGTATGAGTGATGTTTTTGTTGTGTTTAAAGAAATTCAATTGGTTCTTAACCAGATACAAAGATGTTTAATGTCATGATTTACCTGCGATTTATTTTCTTCACTGAAAAATTTTTATTCAAAATACTTATACCGTCAGCAAAAGTAAAAACAAAAGAGCGGACTATAGAATTGTTTAAATCAGTCATATTTATTAAAAACAACAGCAGCCGTAAAGCAGACTCCTGTGGAACTCCATATTTTAATTTTATTGTTACAGACTTTTTACCATTTACTGAAACTTGTTGATTTCTGTTTGTAAGATAAGTATAAAACCAGTTTTTAAACTTTCCTCGAAACTCATAATAATGTAATTTTCTTTAGAAGAATAGAATGTTGAACTGAGCCTTATTTAGAACTAAAAAGATGCCTGCAGCAATTTTTCCAGGATCTAGGGCCTCCATATGTTTTCAGTTAGTTTTATTGCTGCATAATTTGTATATATTATGCTTCTTTCTGAACCCGAACTGGCTGTTAAAAAGTATTTTATATTTATTAAGGAAATTAGTCATTCTGCAATGCATGATTTTTTCAAATATTTTACCTATGCTGGATAATAAAGAACTTTGTCTTTTATAACTTTCAAGCAACACTTTAGAAACCTTTTTGTGAATTGGTATAATAAAGAATTTTTTCAAACATATGGCCCGTTATAAATCACACACAAAAACATATAGAGATTGATTCAGCCGAAGCATAGTAACAAATTACTAATTTAAATAATTAAATAAAAGAAAAAGGCTTTAGCAAAATTTTAGTCTATATTTAGGGACCACATCCATATTTATTCTTTCACACTTATCGGCCCAGGGCTGGAAGTAGGTAGTATGTAGAATTTAAGGCCGATAAAGATCCGGCAACAAATAAAATTAAACTTCTTTTTTTAGATTTTTCAAACCTCAAGAAACGAAACTGAGGACTTTGAATTGTAAGAATTTTTAATCACGTTTTATTAACAAAAAAGCAAACAAAAAAAGCAAACAAACAAACAAACAAACAAACTAGATAAAACGCTGACAATTATAAAGACGATTTCTTACAAATAGTTTATAAATATTCTTCTTTAATTTGGTTTCTTATCTTCTTATTGTAATATATAAACTTGAAAATATTTACAAATAAAATTCATGAAAAATTCTGTAGTAAATTTGCAAATAGTGTAACTAAACCTTTAATAGCTTTTTACCGATGAGAAAAGCTCTAAACAAACAGACTTCTAAAAGCAGATTTACAATTTTCTAGAAATGAAAACTAGCAATTCCAATCGTAAGGTTTGCACTCCTGAAATATTACACAGTAAAAAAAATTTTCAAATGGAGACAGATTTTGTGCAAATCAGGGGGTCTCATTAATTTCTTTATAAGTGAGGAGCTGCAAAATGGGTCTTGGAATCTAGTTTAATTGCTTTTCTCTTATGACCTTTATATGTTGAGTGTAGATGCCGTACAGCTGTTTTATAAATTTTAAATCTAATAAAAAAGTAAATAAATTAAAATTTTACAACTTCGTAAAAGGTACAGAAATAACTTTCTGGTAACATCACGTTTTTTAATTTATTGCATTTGGTGCTCTCAAAAAAGTGCTTGAATTAATTTATCAAGTTTTTTTTTCAGAAAGGGGTTGATAAACCAGGTTCTGGACCTTTTCTAAACTTGTGATAGATTTTTAAACTATGGCTTTTTACCTTTTTAACTAGTCGGCTAATATAACTTAAATTTCTAAAATTTGGTATTTTACATTTTCAAAGTTTTCTCTGGTGAAGAGAACTTTCTTGTTTTCACTTTGAAAATTTTTTTATTTATTTTGCACCCTTTTTAATATTTTAAGACTTTTCAGTATATTAAGACATTTTTTTGGTTGATTTACATCTTGATGTGTGGCAAATTTCACCCCCCCCCCTCCCCGCCCCACTCACTGTTATTCCCACTTTCATGTCAAATAGGTTAATAGATTTTGACAGGAAAAATGATGAAATTTGATATTTAACTATTGAACTGTAACTGCTATTGAGACAAATGAGATCTTTTTGGAAATCACAAGGCTTGGCATCTCTCATAAAAGAAAAAAACAATGAACAAAATAATGGTCTGATATGTGCTAGGTCTGAAATTTTATTGAATCTGGGCCAATAAATGTGGCAGGATAAATATGTACCTTTGCCCTTATTAACTAGGCTACTGTATATCCAGGGAGCTAATGTTATTTCCTTAACCTTATATTTAAAAAAGTTATAGTTTATGATTGATTTTATAATTATTTGATTTTATTCCATCCCATTTGAGCTTATGGTAAAGAAAATAATTGGTCCCTTAGGAGGATAAAACCTGCACCTCTGTGAACGAAACCAAAATCTTAATTGCTCGGCCAGACAAAACTATCACTATGAAACTGTAAAGTCGTTATTTATAATAAAGTGATATGACAGTAAATAATGGCCACAATTTTCCTCTGTCTTCATTGAGTATTTTCCTAAGTCAAAGTATTAGCATGTTTCTGAACCTATACAAAATGCAAACGCCAGATAAATATTTGATTCAAATTTTTAATAAAGCCTCTTATGTAGCATATTACTAGTAATATATAGTATTAGTAAGTAATAAGCAGATATATGGTGGATAAATAAATATGATACAGTTCAGTCTGAGCTCTGGAAATTTCCCTTAATGCTACTTACATGGTTTTTGATTAAAAAACCCAATCATTTAGCACAATTGTTGAGTTACAGGTTATGACAAATATCCATTTCTAAGCCATTTTATAACATAACAGATCATTACCAAATACCTATCGAACACAAAATTTCCATAAGTACCACAATTATACCACGTGCTAATATGTTGTGTTTGAGCTTATCGAGACTAAAATTGATGATAGGTAAGTAAGAAGTGATGGGTAAGTCATTGATTGTAGCTCAGTAGTTAAAGCACTGAGGTCTTGGGTTCGATTCCTCCCATGAGACAGTTGACTTGATTTGTATTTTTTATTTGTTAGTTTATTTAGCTAGAAATGAGAACATGTTATAATATAGGTAAGTAAGTTGATAATTACGTATTAATACCAAAGAAAATTCAAAGCTCCGTTTTTTAACCTTGGATGGAGATGAAAGAAAAAAAAACAGGCGTTTGTATTGCAGGAAATTTCTCAGAGGCTGAGAAAAATACATCAAATTTCAGAGGAAAATTTTGTGTTAATAATATTTCCTAGTATTTTGAAAAATCCGATGCGTTTTACAGAAAAAAAACTATAATTAACCTTAGGTCTATCTCTTACAACAATATTTGCGGTCGCTTTACAAATCACACACATGAAAAAATTATAAAAATTTTGTTTAGGATTTTCGAGAATGAATTTTTGAACACTATCTGTTAAGGGAAGAAGTTTTGACTTCCGCATTAGTTAAAATATAAACTAAAATTCTCAGAAAATTGTGTGATAAAATTTGTTAAGGTGCCTTATAGCTTTTATGGCCAAATGTTTTGAATTCGTTTGAAAAGTTATTTCCAAAAGTTCTTAAAGCGCAATTTGACTAAAAATTTAGAAAAACGAAAAAGCTAAAAATGACAGGTATAAATGAGCAGAAGTCTAGGTGCAGAATTCCAACTTGTCAAAAACGAATTTCTACTTCCTTGCAGGACAAATGTTAAGAAAAGGATACCAAAAGATAAGTTCCTGGCGGAAGACCAGGGCGGGCATCAGGAAGGGCATCCAGCTTTAAAGAAAATGATTCAAAATTTATGAATCTTGAATCAAGGAATAGAGAAAAAGCTAGGGCATACCCTGTAAGTGAAGCGCAAAGGCAGCCTTCTGACTTTATCTGAAGTGATATGGTGCCACAATAACCGCGAGTGTGGTAAAAAATATTAGCGTAATAAAAAAACATCGAAACCTTGAACTTTAAAACATTAACTGGTAAACACAGGGGAAAAGAAGAATTGTAAGTGTGATGTTAGTACAAAAAACTAAATGGAGAAGAGAAAAGGTAATAGAAATTGAAGATGGGCTTAAACTTTTCTATGAAAGAAGGTCAACTAGAAGAAAAAAAGTAAAAAACAATGACGTCGCAAAAATAATGTTTTTAAACTGAAAAACTACTGATAACTTAGAAGAAATATGTAAATAGTTCAACAAATATTTTCATAATGATGGCCCTGATTTCGCATCTGATATTGGTTCGATGGAGAAAATATAAAAAATATCCTCGTCCATACATTAATCAACGAATAGGAAATAACGATTTCGGCTCCAAAGAGTTTAACGCGATGCAGTTTCTTCTATCAAACGTAAAAATCAAATAGTTTTGATGAAATTACTGGTAACGCGTTTTTTAATTTAGATGATAGTATACCAAAACCATTATTTCATGTTTTGAAGTAATCTTTTACTAGCATGATTTTTCCTTATTTACTAAAGCTTGCTAGGGTAAATCCGATTTTAAAAAAAAGATGATCATTCTCTTGCATGTAATTAGCGGCCTATATCTTTACTTCTAGTTTTTTCTGAAGTTTTTGAGGAAGTTATTTATAATAGGATATTTAAATAATTTTCAAACAATCATTTGTTTTATACAAAACAGTTTGGTTTCTAAAAAGGATGTTCTACCAAACATGCTATTTTAGAGTTAACTGAAGAAATTTACAGCTCTTTTTGAAATAATTAGTTTGTCTTTGGCGTTTTTATAAACGTCAAAAGCCTTTGAAACAGTTAATCATGATATCCTTTTCGTAAAAAAATGCAGCATTATGGTATAACAGGAAAAATCCTTGAATTAGTAAAAAGCTACCTCAAAAACAGGAAGCATTTTGTAATACTTAAGTCTCGCTACTGGGGTTTAGATATTTAGGTTCTATCATAGGACCATTGTTATTTTTAATATATGTAAATGATTTGTAAAGATTTTCAAATCTTAAATCTACTATTATGTTTGCTGATGACATTCAATTTTTTAAATTTTATTTATATTTTTTGGTACAAAAATTTACAGTGTAAATTAAAGCTGATTTGGCATAGTGGTAGGACGTTTGACTCCGGAACGAAAGGTTACGAGTTCGACTCCCACCTCTGGCAGAAATTTATTTCCATGTT
>JAUZNK010089769.1:0-12585 GCA_035046665.1 Euphysa ruthae | reverse complement strand
GGAAAATACAATCAGCGTTCATGAAAAACATTTACAGAGTCTAATGACAGAAACATATAAATCTGTCAAAAAACTAATGTGAGATAGTTTTTCCTTAAAAGATGTACCATACATTCTCAGAAATTCTTTTATTATGAATCTCCCACCTTCAAGAAAATCTAGTTATAGCACAAACTCACTTATTTTTAAAGCGTGTTTTCTTTGAAATAGTCTTCCCCTACGCTACAAAAGCTGCAAATCTTTGCCCTATCTTAAATCAGCTATTAAGGCAGGGATCTGCAAATAATGTACATATCCAATATGCCATTAATTAGTTCTTTGTATGTTTTTGTTTTATTGTTAATTATTTTATAATTTACACATAAAAAAAAATTTGTTGGTGTATGTTAGTGTCTATTAATATATAATTAAATTCATATACAACTATGTAAGCGTTACCAAGGTTAAATAAATAAATGAATGAATGAAGTTTTAACACAGTTTTAACACCGCCGACCTGCAATCACAGTCTGCGTGGACGTGCCTGTATTATGCACTTTGATTCTACAAAATCCGCGCGAAAAAAGGATAATTGCTTCGGTACAGACAGAGCAGATATTATCTGCACATCCAAACTCTTATAAGACTATAGGCCGATATGGTATCCCTCACTTGAGCAGTGATAATAACAGCTGAAAAATTGTAACAAAGACCGACGCGAGAAAGGACAGAGAGCCAGCTACGTGTTGGCCATTTTACAGAGGCCAAAGCGTCTTTCGACGTAGTTCAGCCGAGACTTTTGTAAGCTTCAAAACCCATTCTACTTTTGGTTTTCTTCGGTGTGCTACCCGAATACTAAGCTAACCAATAAACATTTAATAGTTGATCGAGTGATTCCACCAAGCCGACATTCTCTTTTCCCCACATAAAAAACTCGGTCGTAAGACATTCAAGTATACTTTGAGACTGATAGAAGTGGCTTCTCGCTACAAAGCTGCAATAAGATTAACTATAAGTCAATTAACTACCTGTTCGGGGTATGTTGTCCTAAAAAGGATGGATTAAGTAACGAAAAGACCAACATATGAACTAGCCGTCCTTTTATTTTTGGTCCAACATCGAAGTTCTATTCGCCGTGCTGCTGGAAAGCTTCCGGAACTTATAACAGCGATATCACAGATATTACTAACACTTCCTCCAAATTTTCTGATCAGTACTATTAACAGCGCCGGCGCTGACCTGATCACCGCGAAAAATAGTCTCCCCCAAAATTCAGTGGTCAGAGACACCTTCTTCCTCAGTCACATGGGCTAGGATTTGCTTTAGCCGAACTACCTAGAACAGTGAACACCTTGTTTGTCTGGATCCAAAAACTTAAAAAATTCCGAAGCCATATCCATGGTTACCCTAAATTCTTCTTTTTCAAAAGAGACCCAATATACCTTGACTTTGTTAGTGACATCTGGCCCCCTTGCTACCAGCCGCATGTCTCATCAACAACCATCGAAGCCTTCATCTATATCTTTCCAGATGATTGTAAACCCTTTCTCGATGTAACTCCCGTCTGTGTAGAGCATTGTGGCTTTTTCGACGACTAGAGCGTAGTATGCTCCCGGATCAAGTTTCCTTCTTTACATACGGCTTAAACGCAGAATGCCGGAGAGGCTTAAACAGCTTTTCTTTACCAGCCTCTGGCTTGGGCCGATCAAGGATATATTTTAAAATGTAGCAGGCTGTAGAGGCTTCAATAACCTTCTCTTACTAGTTTTTGGAATAGACTCATCAGGGTTGTTTTTAGCAATTGCCGTGCGGGCCACACATTTAGGAGATATTTACTCAATGTCTTCATCCGTGAAGGTGTGTTGATTCATCCTTTGGTTCTCATTTATGGTGGCAATCTTTATCCCGATATACCATAATCTGAAAGTTCCCTAAATAAAAGATTGGACCAATACGCACAAAACACAGACAAATTCTCTACGCGCACGCTTCCCAGTATACAAAAAATTTTGAGCAAAGCGTTGAGAACCGCACGGCGTACTAGGCAGAGGCACGGATTTAGTCCCTACACCGGTAATGTGTGCCACAATATATGTCAACAAATTTATTGTGTAATAGTTGTAAGCGTTTAACCATGGGAACTTATTACTTGCCTCTGTCGTTTGGTATAACCT
Organism: Euphysa ruthae; assembly: GCA_035046665.1. Lineage (NCBI taxonomy): Eukaryota > Metazoa > Cnidaria > Hydrozoa > Anthoathecata > Corymorphidae > Euphysa > Euphysa ruthae. The sequence continues at coordinate 10,432 of JAUZNK010089769.1, read as the reverse complement.
GGCTTGACGTACCTCTAAATGAAAAAAAAACCAAAGTCTTGGAGGATCAGACAGTGATGGCATGTAAATTTACAATTTCCGATTATATATCTACGTGAAACAGTCATTAGGAAGATTTACAATTACCAATTATAAATCCACGCCAAAAAATCCTTAGGAAGATTTTAAATTGCCAATTATATATCTATGCAAAGTCATCCACAGGTAATTTTATCCTTTCCCATTTGTTAATCTATGCGAGGAAGGCGACAAAAGGTCAATAAGTTCTCTCCTTTTTGGGGATAAAGCCACGCTAGTTCCTGGGAGATACCACTTCTAAGCATAAAACCCCTTATTCCCCTCCCACGTGTTTATCTTCTGATTGATGGAACTACAAAGTTATCCATAAAACACCCGTATTCTTACCAAATAGAAAGAGATACCAAATAAATCTGCGTAAAATAAATATTGCGATTTTTTCGTATAAAAAAAAAAAGATTTCCACATATAACAAATTTTCCCGAATAAAAAATTATGGTATTCGAATATTACAGATTTTAAAATGAGTTTTAAGTAGATCACATGGCCTGAGCTTGTATCAATAATAAATTAATTGTTAATTGAAGAAAACAGTCTTTCAAACACAAACATCAAAAATTGCTATTGTAAAGTAAAAGAAGATAGCGAGTTATTCCCTTGTAACGACAGAGATTGCACAAAAAGCTATTTTAATTTTAATGTGTTTAAATATAAAAATAAACCGAGAAGAAATGGATTTGTCCAGACTATAAAACAACCTGATGAAATAAATAAGTACTGCAGGACAGTAGAAAAACCAAAATATACTTTAAAAAAAAAAATTCACAAACTTCAACGGAGATATCGGGAAAATGTAAAATGTGTGAAAAAACTCAGACCCAGACTACAAGGATACACATGCGTCTAAAATTCACAGTAAGCAATCTCCTGTTTATACACCAGTTCTACCAGATAGTCAAGTGACATTGAAATTGTGCCAAAAAAAAAGACCAGGCTTAAAAACAACCCTCCTCCAACAACAATAAATGAACCATCAAATTCATCTTTGAAAACTCTAGATAAAGGAACAGTTAATGATCCAGGTTTATTATCATTGCCAATCATATGCATACCTTCTGATCCAATGGTCTGTTTTTATAACAATAATTCAGGTGAAGCTGATTTATTCCCGAAAGCCTTTACACTACATTCCCCGACTTCTGTTAAAGATAACGTCGGAGTGAAACATATCAAAATCACAAAGCTGTCTCTCCTGTTGAAAATATAATCTCGTAGATGATCATGTAAACTAACTCAGACATGTAAATCGATTTTCACCGATTTTCCTCAACAGCCACTTCTTGCAACCTGTGATTTGCAAACGAATCGTTTACACAAGATTTTGATGCAAGCTGGTTTATGGACTGTTGAAACTGTTTTTATTTACGTCGTTGACTAGAATATTCAACTGACGCAAAAAATTGCGACTTGTTTTGTTTGCAAATTAGTTAGTTGGAAATTCTGACTTTTCTTTTTCGGAAAAAAACTGAGCGCCTTCGTAAACACCAACAAGGTGATGAGCATTGCCTTGCAATAGAAAAGTCGTTTGGATTCCGTGACTTCAGGAGAAAAAATACATCAATTGCTGTAAGTTCAACAAATTTTCAGCATCTGGGTGTGATAATCGAAATTATGGCTTTTACAGTTCAGCAATGAGAAGGCACACTGAAGATTAAAAAAAAACTTAGAAAGTTTTGCCAGATGAAAACCGAAATAGCTATTTGGAGTTTGTAGATGAGGCGTAAGGATTTCCCGTGTCTGGCTAACAAGTTGAAATTTCAACTTGAGCAACATAAGCAGTGGACATCTTGGGCTATTCAAAACGAGTTCCTGAATAACATGGCTGATTTAATTTTGGAGAACATTTGATATTTTTTTTCAATTATTTAGTAAAATTGAGCAGGTTTCTATTAGCTTCAGTTTCGTTTAACGGGTATAAACAAAGGAAAATTCTTTAATAAAAATAGCTAGAAAGGTATTGCAGCTCTAAATCTGGATATGACAAACAAATTGGGAATGTTTTGATGGTACCTACAACACGAGAAAAAAGCATAAAGGGTTAGCTGCGTCAAAGAAAAAAATGTCGCCCCTATCAGTTTATATTCATTGCTATGGACACCGTTTCAACCTTGCTCTCAATGATTCGTTATCATCAGTCCAGTGCTTGAAGATTACTCTAGGGACTGTGCGAATTTTTCATAATTTCATTGTTTAAAGTGCCAACCGTGTTGCGTCGCTTAAAGCTTAGTATGACATGCCATCGTTTTCATTGAAGCTTCTCAGCGAAACGAAATGGGCTTGTAGGTGTGGATGATTAGGGCTGTAGACGAAGCACTGGAAAGGATAATTAAACCGTATATGTATTTGAAGAACGACAAAGAGCCAAAACAAAAACTTACCGCTGATACTAGAAATCTTCTTATTGCAACATATAATTTTGAATTTATAATCACTATCAAAACCTTAAGCACTAAGCAAATACCTTCAGAGAATAAATATCGTTTTTAATGTTTTAATATTTTAAAGACGATTTTTAATGTTCGAAAATATGCAGATATGAGGACTCTCACTTTGACCTGATGTCTGAAAAAGCTTACATGGCAGCTGAAAAAGTGAACAGTTAGATTTCAGATGAAACATCAGATATGGAATTGAGGGACCCAAAACCACGAACACGAATACTATCAAAACGTCTGCAGGCGAATTGTAGAGAGATTTCTTCATAATGTGTCGATCAAAATGCCAAGTCGCACTATCGTATCAATGTTTATTAAATTGTTCTTGATTTAGTTCCTTTTTTTTTTTTGTTTTTTAAAGGTTCCAGTCCAAAAATAATTACATTTTATGCGCTTAGGGTGAAACATTGAAACATATGAAAATCCGGAGAATAAAGTATTTGAAAAAATTGAATTCTATGGTATTGATATCCAAATGCAGAAACCTGAACAACGAATGTTTAGTTAATACAAAAAACAAAAGACATTCAAAAGTAAATGTAAAAACGTCATTTGTCGTTGTTGAAATTCATGTCAAGACAAGCTCAGTGATTTGCTGCCACTTTTTACTTACATTGCCAACATTTTTGCTTAAATTTCTGCTTCCTCATGCTCAGTGGAACGTTCATGCAGCATATTATGAAGACTAAAAACATAGTACCATAGTTAAAAACGAGTGGGCCATCTTGCAATTTTAAATATCGAACGTGTGTTTACCAAACGAGTCCTTGGCGATAATATGGGTTGATATACATTTGGAAGGATAAAAAATCGTGATATTTTTTAATAGCAATAACAACTATAACATTATATAATAAATCATTTATTTTCTCGTTGTCATTTCTGAGATTTCCAATGTTTGCTTTGTGAATTAAATGCTTTGTACATTAAATTGCTTTGTACATTAAAGGTAAACTATTGAAAAAAAAAAAAAAAAAAAATTTACTATTAAGGCCACAAATAACAAAGCTTGAAAAACTTGATTTATTTTCGTTGTAATAAAATTTCTTACAATAAGAGAAATATGTTTAAGCAAACAACAAAAGTCGGAACATTTATTAGGAAAAGGTTTAATAGTCAAAAGTGAGTAGATTGTACAGCTATTGATGGCGAACACTCTGTTGAATCTGATGTAAACATTGAAACATTTTTATCTGTAAATGATGTAAATAGTAACGAATCTGTAAACAGCGAATCTGTAATTAATTTATCATCTGCATCTAGTGGAAAGGTTCAAGCAATTAGTGTTTCGACGCCAATTAACCAAAAAAAATTATATGGCAAAAGAATTATTAGAACTGATATACTGCTCAGTGTCATCAATGCACCTGCATGTCCACACATTATCTAGGCTTTAACATTGCCTTTAGCAATACGATTTCTGACCGAAAGAGACTTGCGTCCTGTTTACGTGTACTTTGTATTATTTTTAACTACCAAAATGAATTTTATATTTCAAGACAATGTTATAAATGTTTTGATATCAATCAAAGAGCAGTTTATACCATGCGCACACTCGGCCATGACTATTCTAGCCCAGTGAAGTTTTCGACAAAGATGGATATGCCAAAACCAACGACGCAACAAACAAAGTTATGATAAATTTTCACAGACAATGTCTCGTACAGTACAAGAGGTTGCTGAAGAAACCATGGTCGATGCAGCAAGTGAATTAAGAGATGTCGACACTAATAATATAAAAAATGTCAGTGTTTCATGTAATAGTACTTGGAAAAGACAAAAATTTTTGTCCCTCATTGGTGTCTTTGCGGCTCTTACGATCAACACACGAAAATATTAGGTATTAAACCATTAACTAGAGCATATAAGGTTTGTTTTTAAAGAAATTCTGATGGCAACGGACCCAACTGCTTTTGCACAGTAGAAAAATATACATATATGTAAGATGAATTATAAAGGTACAGCTGGAATCATGGAGATTGTAGGTACAAAGTGGGTGTTTTAATGTTCAATACAAAAACAGAAACTTCGATATGTTCAATTTCTTGGCAACGGTGACAACAAAAGCTTCAGTAACACTAACATTACCTCTCCAGGTATTCAAACTAAATGGAATGTGTTGGTCACTACCAAAAGCGTGTTCGCACATGGTTGCGTAAAAAAAGAAAAAGGTTATGGCGGTCGCGGACGCGGTCACCTGACTGATGCAGTGATAGACCGCTTGCAAAATTTCTTTGTGGTCGCAAATCGATACAATATGAAGGTAATCTACATGGAATGAAAGCAGGTGCACTTGCAACATTGTTTCATGTCGAATCATCAAATATTATCAATTTCCATTTCCCACATTGTCCGATAGGAAATGACACTTGATACAAATTTAATAGAGATAAACCGAATTGTAGAACTAGCTACAAAGTAGGCCGAGTTCTTTCTTCCCTTAGATTATATTGATAGAGTTCTTAGCAGTTATCAGTTTTAAACCTATTTCACAGACCTTCACGCAAATTTTATATAAAAAATCAACCACAAAAAATAACTATACCTGCCAGAACTTTGGCCGGCGTAAACCTCGTTTTGGGCCAAATTTAGTGTTTATTTTTGTGCTTTCTTTTTATTTCTTTTTATTTGTATTTTCAAAAGTATTTTATTAGTTGAAATTTAACAGAAATAAAATAGAGGAGGTTTCCTACTTAAAAATAAACAAATAAACTCATAATTTTTCCTAAAATCAATTTTAAAATTCAAATTACTTTTCGAAAAATAGACTATTGAAAATAAATTTGATGTCAAAAGCTGTTTGCTTCAAAAACTGGTGTGAAAGAGGACAAAGAAAACATTGTACTATTTTCAAAAAACGGAGATAGAAAATAATACAGATATAAAATACCGTATTTAACGCAGACGAATTTTGTTTGTGAGTTGATATCCTATATTTAATTTAGTGGGAGCTTTTGTTTTATGAAGAATTAATTGATGCATCAGAAAATATGCTGATGAAGCTGGTAATTCCATTTCTGATTCAACATAAATGGAAAAAATTTCATACTGATTTCTTGCCTATTTAGACATCTCAATCCCCTATACGGTTTTATTTTTAGCGTTTGTTGCTGAAGATGTGTAATCTAAGCAGGCGAGAGTAACTCACTTAATGTAGCTTTAAAATTTATTTTCTAAGTTACTGTTGACAATATTTAAGGTTTCTTCCTCTTTCTTTACATACGGCAAATCCGAATAATACTAAAAAGAATGTTTTATGAGATTTTTTTTAGACTAAAACCCTTTCCACACCAATTACAATTGGATATGTGTGTAGGATCTGTGAATTCTTGGTGAGGTACTATAATGATAACTTTATTTCAAATCAAAGCAAATCAAGACAAAATAATTCTCCGATATCTTTTTTGGCCAAATAACGAATATAAACTTCTCAGAAAATAGTTGTAAAAATACCCATGATGCTTTCAATCTTCGTTGCTTATGAAGTTTTACTGGCTTCATGACAATCCGATTAAAAACTCTGTTTTATGCATAGTGTGTATACAGCAAAAGGAGAACCTATCTATGAAACAAAACAAAATGTTAAAGCCAACTTTCTACAACGATTTATTATTTGGGAAAAGCCCATTTGGGAAAAGCCCATTCATTTTAAATAAACATTAAATTTCTAAAGACGATAGAACGAATCTGACATATCAATCATTAGCTCCGAATGATGCATTCGTCATGCTAGATAATGTATCTGAAAAGGAAAATAGTAACAAAGCCAATTATCTTCACGTTAGAGAAAGTATACATAAGTCTTTAAAATTATCATTCAAAAAACTAGTTTAAGTATGTATAAGCATACATTGAAGTATCTAAATTTAGCCCCTAGAATCTTTTTGGTATAAAGCATGTTTACAACTTCGTCAAAATCATCGATCGTCAATAAGCTGCGATCTATTCTTGTTTCGTAACCTACAACCATACCCCTATGAGACAGAGCGTTCACTCATACCTCTGAAGCGCTTCCATCAAAGGCCGAGGATTGTGAATTTAAAAAGCCCAACTTGCAATACTGTAGCGAAAGTAAAAGGGGGGATTACAAAGAAACAGCATCACATAACATGCCATATTACATCTCTCACCTTTATATTACATCTCTTGACCTTTAAAAAGCATTTAACAGCGAGGGTCAAAATATTTTATCAGAAAAAGTTTTTTGTGGATAAATAATTTTTAATTAATTATATAAATGAAAAGAAACAGTGTGAATCTAGTGATGATAGAACTTTTCAAGATTTTTAGAAATTTTCTATAGTGTACTACAAGGATTGCTAAGGTCCATTGCTATTTTTAATATAAGTCAATGGTTTTTACAAATTATCAACGGTTTTAAATCTCACTATGTTAACCGATATTACAGATATTTTTTATTGCAATAAAAGCCTGTAAAATCTTTCTAACGTCATGAATTCTGAAGTAAGAAGTTCAAAGTAAAAAAGTCGCCTGAAACATTTCAAAAAAAATACTTAACATTCCAATCATATAGAAAATCTCTCAGGCGCTTTACCTTGTTTGAAAACTGTCAACACTATAAAAAATTACAATGTTTTTAGGAGTATACGTCAATGAGAATCTTTCTTGGTACGATCAGGTTAAAACATTCGGCACTACGACGTCTAAAAGCATTGGAATATTATACATAACGCATTTATCACTTTATCGGAATTTTTAAAATGATATCTGTGATCTTCTTCGATGATATCTGTGATCTTCTTCGATGATATTTGTGATATTCTTCAATGATATCTGTTATCTTCTTCGATAACATCTGTGATCTTCTACGAGTCACCATGTAGATGACAAGTCATTTGCTATTTAATATGATCTCATGCTTGTATTAATGATATCATTTTTCTTATGTATTCATTTCTTAAAATTTACTGTAATTAAATAATTTACCGTAATTAATTTATTTATTGTAATTAAAAAAACAATTATTAAGAATATTAAGAATAAAACTTTTATTTTTAAACTTGATTTATTAAAATGAAATCATTTTCTGTTCGTTAATCACTCAAAATAGCCTTTTATAAAATCACTAATACATGCTTCATTTATAACGAAAAACCCGGGAAATCATCGATCCATTTCCCAAATATAATGAATATGGGAATTAACGATTATACCCCTTAAGAAAAATCAATCCGACATATCAAAAATCACGTTTCCCTGAATAAATTTCGAAATAAAATATAGCCAAATAAGGCCTCCTAAAAACAGATTAGCTTCCCTCTAAAACAATCTGAAAATAGCTCCATACTTAATGTCACTTCCTTCTTAAAATACACTTTCGAAATTCCTTTTTTCAGAAAACTTTAAGAATACCTTAAACATCAATCATCAGCACATCGTGCCTGTAAATCTTTCCTATCATATGTAACTTAAAAGGCCTTTTTTCCTTCTACAAACTAAAATTCCATAAAACAAGCTAAGTAGCTAAAAGAAACTTTAAAATAACCTCCGAGAAAATCTAAAAAGTACAGTGTTATAGCTAAATGCTTATATAACATAATTATTGATGATTTCATAACAGGTTGTGTGTTGATAGGTTTATCGCTTTGCTTTATTACACGAAATGATAATATTGAAGAGTGAAGAAGGTTTCCTGAATTTATTCGGCATCTAGAGAAAAAAATTATTTATCAAGAAAAATTTCCATTAAAAGTTATACTTATCAATTCCTTAACGATATTTACCACAACTGGGTTTCTTGTTTTGTACTAAACTCTTACTAAATAAATTAGGTCCGCTTCTATAAAAAAATCAATTAGATTAACTTTTTTATTGTCTATCTCATGAAAGTTTTTGTCTAAAATTTCAGCTAAATATGAAAAATTAATGTAGTATTTTTGCGATTTATTTCGACGAAAATTTTCAAAGCATTACGTAGTTTTGTGGTATTTTTGTTTTTGATTTTTTTTTGCTCGAACCTTACATTGGGTATATATCTTTACAAAAATCCTATTTACATACTGTTAGCATAGGAAAGTTTTGAGACGTATAATCAAAAAGCCTTTAGACTACTGATTCTCATAAAAGATATACAAAAGAATGCGTGATAGCTCACATAAAAAGATGCAGAGAATGTATGCAGTATTCTTAAGAAATTTGGCAAAAATGCCTTATAATTTGCAAACTTTAAGTCACCAAAATCTTAAAAGGATGTTTATTACTTCTTCTCCAGTTTAAATTTATAAGATCATCTGTAAATTGTTTTCGATCTAAATAATTTCTTTTAATCAGTGAGAATTACGGATTTTTAGAAGCAAGTCTACAAATGATATTTCACTGTGTTAGATATTCAAGTTCATTTTTCGTTAATAGTTTTTTTCTATTTATTTGCATAGCAGGTAGTTCTTTGTTATGTTAATAGCAGGGAGAAATTTTCCTTTTTCGTATTGGTGTAAAAGTCTATATTTGAAAAATGTTTATTGATATTCCAATAAGAATCTGCTAAAATTAGGGTTATGTTGTTGATCCTGTATCTGCAAGTTTGATTATAATTTTAGTTCCTTTTCAATTTAATTTCAATTGTAGACAAAAAAAAATTTTCTGTGGAAAGAAATTGTAGAACTACCAACATTATTTATAAATGCATTGCTTCGAACCCCAAAAAGAGTATCAATGTTTAACAATATTTCTAGAAAATTTCCGTTTTGCCTAAAAAAATTTACAAATCCTCTTTTATAAAATCCAGTTCGATTTAATCCCTAGCCATCCAAAATTATTGAAAAAAACGTGTGGAAAAGCTTAAGTCTAAAAATTTTCGAAAAAAAAATAAACTACAAAAACTATTCAACCGAAATACTTCGAAAGTAAGAAACAGTTGTACAAAAAATGTTAGTAAATTTCGAATCACCAAAAGAAAACAACGTTTATATCTAAAAACAAAACAAAGACAGAGGAGCGACTGTAGAGACAAACAGAATAGTTCTCTCAAAGAAACAAAAAAAAAACAAACAAGCTTTCAAAACAAATTTTGCGGTTAAAAAAAAAAACTAATTAAACCATTAATCGTTGGAGTATATTAGAAACTGCTTGTTTACATCGTAAGTTAACTGAGACAAATATCTTGTAAAAATTACGAAAAACTTTGCTATATTTCTTATAAAAAAAGTTATGATCATACTGCTTATTATAAAAATTGCAAACATTCTTTTAAAACATCAGTCTAACTAAGAATATTGCGCTTTTTTTTTCTAAAAAAATACTTTATAGTGGTCTTTGTTGAAGTTGAAACTTAGCTTCGTTCTCAACATTAAAAATAGGTTTTAATACGTCTTGACCAGAATAAAAACTTACTATATTTTTCACAGCTTGAACTTTCGCATAAACAATTTAAAGCTACTTGAACCACTCGTTTTTTAAATATTTCGCCAATACCACACGTCACTGGCCTGTCGTTGCAAAGGGAAATGCAATTGAAGGCTCCGCCAGGAAGACACTCACACCTTTTACAACCTATATCGTAATTTCCAACATTATAACCTCTTCCTTCAATAACACAATCTAAATTAGAAAATAAAATATATTTCTAGAGGGTGTGGAGCAAGAGAAAAAAATTTTTTTTGCTACATATATTGTATCTGCCACAAACTATATAGCACATATATATGTACACACACATATATACACATACACACACACACACACACACATATATATTTCATATATATATATTTCAAACTTATGCTTCATATTAATTTCTTTTTTTGAAGAAATACACTATAAAACTTTTCAAAAACCTTTGAAATTTAATTCCGTGAAGAGATTAAATTTCAGGCAATTTTGGTGTTTTTTAAAGGTCATTTGATATACACATATATTACACACACACACACACACACACACACACACACATATGTATATAT
>JAUZNK010089758.1:0-12586 GCA_035046665.1 Euphysa ruthae | reverse complement strand
AATGCACATTGAGAATTTAGAATGTCAATGCTATGGCATTGAGTTTAGGTTCTTTTTAAGTGAGGATTTGTCATATAGTATGAACAAGCTTTACTTTACTAATATATTATCATCATAGGAAGCCCTTTGATCCTTTGAAAAATTTGGCGAAACGTGAAAATGTAGATTTTTCTCATTTTTTGGACTCTGGGTGTTAGCCATAAGGGGTTCTATAAATTCACTCTCACTCGTATGTTCACCCGTGTGTTTTACACTAAGTGCTTGTGTTTTATAATTTTAGAGTCATATAAACACACATTTTCTGGTACTGAACTCAAGTTAAGAGAAATTTTTGCCAAAAATAACGTTCTTTAAAATTTTTAAGGTGGTTTTATTCTACATTTGCAAACATAGAGGGCATCTTTTGACCTGTATGACTACGTCTCAAAACTTTTTTCCTTGGTACTGCGACTAAATATGGTCATTTCACTTCAGAAATGATTTTTCTGAAATTTTCTCAAAATAAAGTCAAAATTCTTGTCATGGTCCTAGAACTTATTTTATATCTGGTACTTGTTTTTTTCCATATAAATTCCATATAATGGTAGGAAATATTACATCCTGAAATTTTGTCATGTACTTCTTGTTAAATTGATTTCTGAGAGAACTTTAGTCATTTATTTTTGAAGATTTATGTTCAGTAACTTGACATTGTTGCTTTTTGACCGTACTTTGGTAATTTGACCAAATGCAAGGCTGCTAATTTTCTTAAGAAGATCCTAAATATTGTTATTGCCTCTCTACTATACTTAAACATCCTAAAATATTGAGTCTTAAGATTTTATGAAGTTCTCCCAAGTTTATCGTTTGTCAGATCTGCGTTAACTTAGTATTTTAATTTTTTAGTTATTTTTTATCTGTAAAAATGAGACTACTGAATTATTGATTTAAATTTAAGAAACTTTGCATAGCGTTTTGTAGCAGGTAAGTATTGTTTGTGTAGTAACTCTATCTGTAACCAAAGAACACCAGTGGGAAGCTTATGATTCTTTGCTAAAATTTTTCCTTGGTCTTGTTCTTTCAAGTTTTTTTAAGTTCTTTTTTAGTTTTTTTATTCTCTAAATTTTTTTATTAATAAATAGACTTTTCAGTCTGGAAAAAGAGTTTGAAGCCTGGAATATAATTTTTTCAGATTTTTTTTTATTGGAAATTCTTTTTAATTTTTGTATGAACCATTTATTACATTTTGCAATTTAGAAATTGTATTTTTCAAATTATGTTCTTTATTTGATTTATTTATTTATATATTTACTTATTTGATTAAAAATTGTTATTATTCATTATGAGTAATTATCATTAAATAAAAAAATAAAAAAATACCTACCATCATTAATTATCATTAATTATCATTAATTATCATTAATTATCATTAATTATCATTAATTATCATTGAAAACAATTTTAATTTCGCATGCTTAACCATAGCATGTAAAATGATAATTATTTCTTGTGAAAATTTTTATTTGGATAGTAACCTAAAATAACTGCCATAGTAAATAATTAAATTTCTCTAAATAGGCTTCTAGTATTTAGTGATTTGATAGAGTATCAATATCAAGCAGCAACTCTATTTAGATTAAAGTGCATTATTGTGTATTTTTAGGTGCATATTTAAAAATTAACTAGTGCAATTGTCTTTATCTTATAATATCTTGTAAAATAATAACAGGTTTATTTTAAGGCATATTGATTTTAAATAACCAATCAGCATTTATGATGTTAATCTAAATTAAACATAGTTTGACGCATATGATTCGTTATCAAAAAAATAAAACTTTTTTTATACTTTGGGCACAAAAAAAAAAGTTATAATGTTATAATGAAGATGTCATCATGTTGCTATAAATAAACTTTTGCATAGAACCATTGTCAGTGGTGTGATGTTTTTTTAAAAATTACTTAATTTTATGGTAATTTGATCTTATTCTATTTTGTGTGCTTGTAATCTATGTCAATAGTTCAAATGTTGTTGAAATAGAGATTTTATGTAAAAAGACATAAGTAGTTGGTTTTATTTTTTTCTAAGATTTCCAAACGTGTATAATCTCAAAATATGCTCCTGTGCTTAATAAACAATAAGCAACCAGAGGAGGTCTTTCATAGTTTTCTTAAACATCCAAATCTTCATAGTTTACTTATTTCTCCTATTGGTCAACTTGAAATCCCTCACACATATCAAACTTGAAATCTAGAAAGGCATCTGGATCTAATGGCATACCAATGTGTAGACTTATTAAAAATTTTACTAATGAATTTTTTCCTATTCTTGTTAAACTTTTTAACATCCAAATTAGAATATTATGGTACTCGTGGCATAGCAAAGGATTGGTTTAGAGATCTTATTTGTATGATCACAAACAATTTGTTTCTATTAAAGGCTATGAATCTTCTCTAAAATCTTTTTTTATTTGTGGTGTTCCTCAAGTGATCTGCCTCAGTTATTCTTGATTTATAATAACGACTTACTCTGTCAAGTTCTCTTCTGTTCATCACTTTACTGATGGCACAAATCTTCTGTACATCAATAGATCATTATGACCCATTTGTAAAAATGTAAATTTTGATATAAAAAATATAGTCGACTGGCTAAATACATGTCTCTGAATGTAGACAAAACAGAATACATCATTTTCTCAGCACCTTGGAATCCAATAAATGATGTAATCAAGATAAAAATCAATGGCATAAAGCTTTATCCTTCTAAATTAAAATATTTGGCATGAACTTTTTAGGATTTTGTCAAGAACTATCAATTAGTGTCACTTCTTTGACCATTTTTTCATCATTTTCCTGCGTCTTTTTTAAAAAATAATTTTTATATTATTTTTTTTATAAAATAATTGTCTTATTATAAATTTACAATTTTTTGTGTTTTAGGATTTTTTTGGTAAATAAATTATCATTGATTGATTTATGTGGGTTGAGTTGATAGGCTTAAAAACCATAAGGGTTTAGGCGGTTTATATATATATTTACCAGAGACCAGGAATAACCAATTAGTGATGGCCATTGGACAAATCTCTTGTGTAGAATCCTTTGTGTTAGAATTGTAAAATATAGAATTAAACAAAACTATTTGTTATGCTTGAGTATGATCCAAGCCAAGTAAAGGGTATACAAAAAATTTTAATTGTAGAAACTTCAAAAATGAAAAGGAAGCTTATAATTTTTGATCTCTTGCCTTTTGCACAGTGAAGATTCTATATAATTATCCTTCCGTTCCACTTGAAAACTGACCAAAGATTTTTTTAAGAATATTGAATGAATTTAAAGGACCATTGAAAGTATCTTGACTGCTAATAAAATCTCATAATAATATGTTATGATAATAGTGATTATTTTTTGAAATTATCTTGCTATTTCTATTTGTTTCGCGATTTTGAAATTAATATCAAACCTCCTAATTTAAAACAGGCCTAATTCTCGACAGAAAATCGCTTTTATTCATATCGCGATATAGTCAATAAAAACCAATCTAATTTTTATTTAATTTATTTGCACTGATCAATTATGAGCATTATTTACATTAAAATGAATTTGTGACTTTTTTAAACATTATTATTAAAAAACTTGTAATAATATTTTTTTTCTGTGAATAAAAAATTAAACTAGCTGCTCTATATTTTAACCAATCAAAAAGGATATTAAGTAATTAAGTTCTGTAATTAAGATATTGCAGCGATTTTATATTCATGAACTGATCAAATTTTATATGATTAGCTGACATGCTGGTGCTCTAATAAAATCTCTCTAAAATCTCTTAAATTGAGGCATTTACAGTATTTTATTCTACAGTATTTTTAAATGAAATTATTGAGAAAACTTATTTATTGTTTATGTACTTGCTGCTGCTTTAACAAAAAAAATTAATTGCCTTCCTGTTTGATAAGATTATTTAATATTCTCTTTGCAACTCCTCCTTTTGAATTTCTGTTGAGTAGAGGCAATGTGTAGCATGTCTATTAGAATCTTTTCTCTGGGGATTTCCCTTTTGATCCATTTATTTATTTGTTATAAAAGATTAAGAATAGGAGAGAAGTTTATTTTAATATTGTCAAAGTAAATGATCCATAAAATGGATTATGAAATTCTAGTTTAATTTAAAGAATGTATTTCCTTATTATTGTAATGTAGATAAATCCAAACTTATTCTGAAATTCTCTTTGTATATATTCTTATTATATCATATATTCAATTTTATAGCTTACCCCCTGGTGTTAAATCAAATAATTTTCCTTAACATAATGTTTCTCAATGTCGGCTATGTTTTTTTTTTTTTGTTTTTTTTTTTTTTTTTATTTAAGCTCAATAAAAACGGTACACGTTTTTTCTTTCCTGATAAACTTCGTTATTAGGAACTAGACTGAGTTTTCAAAATCTTAAGGAGCAGCTGAGACTCGGGTATTCCTAAACTTTTTTCAACAACAGCATTTAATTAAAATGGCGTTGTACTATTTGCCGCATCTAGAAAACATAAATAGTTTAATGTAATATAAAAGAAACTGTTACAGGAAAATTTATGAAATTGGGATTCTATATCTCGTTATAGAAAAATTGGAAGCCAAGCATATTACCCAATTTGATGGTGTATGCTATTAGAACGTAGAAAAGAAATTATCAAGTATATATAAGGGTCTAACTGGGGTTTATCGTCATTTTTCTTTGATCTTTTTTTCAGAATTTTTAATCAACCAATCAGCATTAAAATTTTCAGGCAAAAATTTTTCTCTGTGAATATCTAATAGAAACTATTTATTTACTTTGTAATTTATAACTTTATAATTTATAATTTTATAATTTTCAACAAATAAACTCTGAATTTAAAAATATATAACAAAAGAAAAACGTATTTCTGAGTTGATTTTTGAGCTCACTATAATAAGTTTGTGCATTCACTTTAACGCTTCAAAAAATTTTTAAAACTTCTGTGATAAAAAATCAGTGTGTTGCTTTACAGGGAAGTATAGGGATGTTTTTACTTACTAACATTTTAATTTCTAGCAAGCCTTCTTATAATCACACTGAATTGAGCCAGTATGAATTAAAAAGTTGACTAGGAAATCCAGAATTTCAGAAGCAATTTTAACAAAATAACTTTTTTTGGTATTTGTTAAAGACAATCTATACAGTTCGGCACATTGACTTGGTATAATTGGTCACCAATAGCAGCGTCACTCACTGTGTTTTATGCCTAAAGGAATCCGATTAAATCACCTTGTCTATCCTTAGATTTCTTTGTAACAACTTTTTAATTTGCTGGTTATCACCCTGAAATTGCACAAGTTTAGTGTGTATCAAACTGACAATTTTTGAAAAAGATTTCAGTTTTCTTTTTCAAAATTCATAAGTCTTAATTATATGTAATTAATTATGATGTAATATGCAGGAAAGTTTTATTTATGTACCATGTCAAAAGATGTTAAAATATTTTCTGGCCTCTTATCAAGGCATATCTGTATTATTTTTTCATTTTTCTAAGGAAAATGCTTTTTAGGTCGACGAAAAATAGTTATTATATTGTGGCAACAATTTTGGAAATTTTTTTGGGCCTAAACTAAAAATAAAATTTTTTTTCTCAAGAACATTTTCTGCCAAAATTTTTTTATTATATAAAATAATATTTATACTAATATATATTAACAAATCAATATTTAATACTTAACGTATCAACTGTTTTGAAAATTTTATCGGGTCAGGTCCCAAACCTTGTGAATTACTTTGAATTTTGTGATTACTTTACTTAACTTTCCTTTCCAGGTCACAAAACGTAAAATTTCAATGAAAAATTAGAATTAAGTCTTGTAACTGACTCCTTGAAAAAATGTTTTTAGAAACTCTGTTTACCAAGAATTTATTGTATAATTTAAACTTGAACATGTAAATGCTTACTTACTTACATGTGTTTGGACTCTATCGACATTGACAAACTTATGATCTTAAATTAAAATTGGATTAAAATTTTTGTTGTTATTTATCTTACATGCATTGAATCAGTAGTAATGTTGTAATAGTTGGTATGCTTTTTGAAATTCTAACATATAGAAGTGAAATACTAA
The DNA here is from genome assembly GCA_035046665.1 of Euphysa ruthae. NCBI lineage: Eukaryota > Metazoa > Cnidaria > Hydrozoa > Anthoathecata > Corymorphidae > Euphysa > Euphysa ruthae. The sequence goes on along the minus strand of JAUZNK010089758.1, from coordinate 6,491 downwards.
ATAAATGGCTGTTACTATGGTTTTAATAAACTAAATCTGCCTTTATATGAAATAAAAGATGAATGTATTGATTGTTAGTGGGGTGCCATTGAATCATATTATTAAACTCTTATAATGTCAGCTGATTTTCTTTTTTTTTTTTTTCTTTTTTTTAATTAACTCTGAAATTATTTTATAGATCCGGTTTTGCTCTGTAATGTGAAGAGAAAAGCACTTAAAAATGATCTGATATTGTTGTCTATTTCCATATAGTTTATCAGTTTTCTTATGTCGCCATTTCCTTCGATCTTGCATGTAACCTTCAATAGTAGTTGTTAATTTCATTGTTAGTTTTTTTTTTTGTCGTTTTTTCAATTTTTAAAAAATATTTTTGATGTAAAGCTTCGATTTTCGAAATATAATTAATGCTGGTGAATTCCTAAAATCTTGTTAAGCCATATATGATGATAACGATTTTTTAAATTTTCTTTATCCAACTGCAGGCAAGCCTAAAGTAAACTGCAAACCATCTTGTGTGACTGTATACCATAATTCTATCAATGATCAATCGTATCTGATACTATCCAGAATGTGTAGCAAGCACTCTATTCACTGTTTTACTAATTAAACATGTCCAATTAACGATAATATTAATTAGGAAACTCAAATACTATTAATTAATACAAGACTATGTTCTAAGGAACAAAATGATTCATCCTTCGCTTTTGAATAAGTTAATCACAGAACCATTCCCATTTTGGTGGTTGTTATTAGACAAGTTTTATTAGCCTTCCCCTTATTAGAAAATTTTACAGGGTAATTAAAAAACCTTGTCCCTCCTTCCCTTTTTCTTTAATTGTTTATAAAGATCCAGAGTAACCGTGGAAGGGCTAAAAATTAAAGGGGTAGAAATTTATATTGTTGGAGTTGAAATTAAAAAGGGCCTAGATTATATGTTAAACGGGGTGGGGGACGTAAGATTGTATATTAATCGGAGTAGGGTGCATAAGATTGTATATTAAACTGGGTAGGGTGCATAAGATTGTATATTTAACTGAGTAGGATACATAAGAAGTAGTTCTCAAGCAAGAACATCTTAAGATGGCAAATTTTATCTTGTTATCTAAATTACACGTAATTATGTTAGCGCATGCAAATGATTTTTTGTGGAAGATTTAATAATTCCAAGGGAAACCAAGTTATGTTGTTTGATATTATTGTCTGTATAAAGAATACTAAAATTTCCTTCTTTCACTTTGTAGCACTAATTTAATGTCATTCTTTCTAAGTGGCCAAAGTATGTACTCGTAAAGAGAAATAGTTTTAAATTAGAAAAGGAGAAATATAATCAATCTTGAGTGTGTACTCGAATGTCAGCTATTTGCTTATAAACCAACCACTGTCTGTCTTTTTGTGGAATATTCCTTTTATTTGTGTTCACTTTTTCGGAAGATCGGAAGTGAGCCAATTTAATTTAAAATTATATGAACCTATCTATTTATATCACTCAAATCAGGGAAGTTTCTTTTTCTGCCAAAATTTTTTACCATGTTACAAAATACGTTTCTGCTAATTTTTAATTGGCATATGCCTGCCTTTTTTTAGATTAATAATAGGTCGAGAGTCTGTGAGTGAATCTAAACCAGTCAAATTATTTTACATAAATCATATTTTATGTATTTTGTTTTTACTTGTAGTTGTAGTTTGTTCTTACTTTTCTCTGTTTTTGAGAACTTTTTAATTATTTTTATTATTTTCCAGCATTTGTTTTTGATAATCCTTAATACGAAATTTGACATCTTTTTTTTTATTTTTTGGAAGTTTTTTGGCAAGACTTTTAATATAACTTGTATAATGCATTGCAAAATGTTGGTATTGTTTACCACGATTCTAAATAACAAAACTTTTACTCTCTTTAATTTTTGACACCTGCGAAAAAAGACTAATTATAATTATACTTCTGTGGTCAAAAATTAGAAAAAGTCCAAAATTTACAGGGATAAGACATGTAACTTGGAAAGTAACTGTTCACTTTATTCTTCAGTTTAGAAAAATTCTCATAAGGGACTACCAATGAGAATGGAAATTTTTCTTGGGTTTTTTTAAATCAAGGCTTGTGTGTATGACCCCTTTAAACAATTACGGCTTATTTGCAGGGGCCTATGTATTTTCTGGTTACTTAAAAAGCTGATCAGCTCATTGTCAAATGTTTTTATGTTACTAACATGGTTGTGCAGTTCTTATGATTGCAATAATAACATCGTTTATATTGCTTAACAAGGGATGCTTTCTATAATATCCTCTTTTTAATTGTTATAAGCAGTCCTGACAAATAAAGAAAAAGATTTTTACTTCCTCTGTTTGAATATTTAATAGCAATTTCTTGCTGATTTAAATTTATTAGTCTGCTGAGATTGCAGAAAATTCGACCTGATATCATAAAAGGATGTAAGGGGTGGGAGGAGATATTATAGACCATGTCATTCTATTAATGAATGAAAATTATTTCCGTTACTTTGATAACATCAGTACACTACAGTTATTTAATCTCAGTACAACATTTATTCCAGCCAGTGAAGTAATAGTAGGAATCTTGCACTACATCTATTTTCCCAAGTGGCCTAAATATGCCCAAATATGGTCATAAAAAACATTTCTTTTGTTTTTTTTTCTTCCAAACTTTGCATGGAGTTGAAGAACCTTCTCTAGCACATTTATTTGTTTGATTTGTTCAAATTTGTGTATATATATTTTTTTTTCAAACCTCAAAAATTCATTTTCAAAATCATTTTAAATTTAAATAAAACAAGAAAAGAATTTTTTTTTTTTTTTTTTTTTTTTTTTTTTTTTTTAAATCTTTATTTTTAACTATTTTTTTTATTAAACTTGTTATCCAATTTTAACATATGGAGAAAAAAGAATTTCATCTTTTGAACGACACGACAAAGATTTATTATAACATATATGTATGATATATATGATTGTCTCTTGATTTTCCATGCTTTTCTTAGCAAATCTACTATTTTTACACTTGATGCCATCTTGATGCCTTAAAATGATTAAATTATATCTTATCTTTACAAGGACATGTTATTTGTGTAACAATTTGATATTAATGACGTCAGCGATTGATTAGATATGATTTTTGTCTCAATAAGCTCAATAATATGATCTCATGCCGAGGTTCGGTTTCAATTTGGCTGAAATTAGAGGACAATGGAGGGTAACTTTAAATCTTATGGTCACGTCTTGAAAATGTGTGTCAACAGCACAAATATGCTCTAAAATATTTTTTATAGACACTTTCGTTAATATTTTAATTACTCCTTTAATATTTAATATTTGGGTTAAAATTTTTGATGGAAAAAATTTTTGATGGAAATAGCTTCTTTTTATTATTGTATGAAAACTTTTTAAATCCTGGAGTCAGTTTAATCTTTTGCTTACTGTGAAAATATAGCTCAGGCTAAGAGCTTTTCCTTAAGAAACCTACGTATTTATTAACAAATTTAAGGAAAAAAAAAAACAAATTTTCCTTAACTGAAATAAACTCGACTAATTCACTTCTAATGTTTTCTCCGAAACACTTCATTAGTTATATGTTATAACGCAAAAAAAAATTTAAACAAATTTTTTTAAATGTTAGACTTATTACACTGGGACCAAAGTAAAAATACTTTGAACATATTGTATAGTGTAAACAAAGTAGTTAACTCTGCTACACAAACATTTATCTTAAAAAATGAAGGAATCTTTTGATTTGAAATTTTTTATATTTTTATCTGAGTATATGTTTTTCACTAAGACTCGTATTTTAAGAATATATATTGGAAAATCCATTGCTTTGATGTCAACTATGTCTCTGAACGAAGGTATCATATTCGTTAGCTCAAGAGTGTTTCTACATTGCTTACGTTCAATGGGACACATTGAAAAGGACTTTAGCTAAGTATCCATATATAAATATACAGCTGCGTAACCTAGGTATCATTCAATCATGTCAAGGTGTAAACAAATATTCTTTCGCTTACTCGGAGTTTCATGCCTATTGGCAATCATTCAGCCACAAAAGAAGTATATAGAAGTTAAAAATAACGGTATGTACGGTGTAATGTTTTCAGATTTTGACGCCATCTCTAATCTTTAATGTCGAATTGGCAAAGTTGAAACTTGTTTTGATGATCCGGGTACACGGAAAGTCAGCAGCGAAATAAAAAACTAAATCAAATAGAAAAATACTTAAAACTGTCCTAGAAATAACTAAAACAGAAAAATCCTATTTAAATGCTTTTACATCTTTTGAACATCATCTTTTTTAAGCAAGTAGCCAAAACCATTTTCATTTTGAAGTTTGTTAAATATAGATATATTGCAAGCATGGGTTGCTATGGTCTCTAAGTTTTATTCGTGGTTCTTAATTGAATAATAAAAAAGTAAATAAGTCGTTAAGAGAAAATAATATTATCACGTTTTTTTTTTTTTTTTTTTTTTGCTTTTTTTTTTCGCGCATGGGTAGTTACGGTCTCTAAGTTTTAATTGCGGTCATTAATTTATGGGAAAATATAAGAGTAGACAGAATATTAATACGACTACGGTCTCTAGATTTGCAAGTGCGGTAAATGTTAATCAAAAATAGGCAAGAAAGTAAGCAGTTAGTTCGTAAGTTTATAAAGAGAATTATAATGTAACAGTCGAAATGATATTTTTAAATTGGTAATGATTTCATCCTTTAATCTCTTTAAGATTAAAAATTAATCCTTCAGTTGCATCACCAAAATTATTTATTGTTGCTTTTAACCGTTAAAGATGTATTTCTGTCTTCGTTACTTTGTCTTAAATCTGTTTTAAAATATAATTGATTCGGCCAAGTGATCACGATGACGAAATTAATTTGGGCGTGGCTAGTTTGAAAGTTTTCTGGAGATTAGCAATTATTAGCCTGACATCCACAGAATTGATTTACAAAATGGCACCCTTGATGGTTTTTAGACATCACGTATCTATTTTCTCGGAAGCAAAATTCTTTTTAAACAAATATTCAATATCCTTTTATTTTCTACTAAAAGAACTTGCATTTTTTCTTCATAAGTTTTTTCTGAGGACTCTGTAAATTTAAATACCAGGGTTTAGATAAGGGTTTAGAATACAAGTAATAAAGTTATTTTTTATCTTTACATGACTTTCCTTTTGTGTTTGTGTATTATCCATCCTCCAACCCTGAGCTTATAGAAATGAAATTTTAACGTAGTTATTTAAATGTAAGCCAAAATTAAGGTCTTAAAAGTCAAGGTTTTTAAAACTTTTAAATCTAAAAATCTTTTTTTTTTTTTATCTTTTTTTTTTTTTTTTTTTTTTTTTTTTATTGCTGTATAAATTTTTTCGGTTAAATTGACCTAAATTTCTTATTTGAAACATTAATGTTTTAGATTAAATTCAAGTACTGCATCCATGTTAAAATATATTTAATGATTGTTACGAGGGCGCTTCGACTGATAACGTGTTTAAAGTGTCATCCTTCTTATTTTATCGTTTGAGATGTCAATTCTTTTATTTTCTATCAACAAGCTGTCCTGCTTGTTTAACTTTTTTCGTAACTGCTATTTTAATCTGATGTTGGCGTCTTTTCTTGTATAATAGTGTAGTTCCTACCCTAGCAAATATAGATTGAGAGTTGTTCGTATCCACATTATTTATTGGTCGTCTGGCCTATCGGTTAAGTCTCTGGTTTCTGTCAAGGGGTTGCGGGTTCGACCCCCCCCCCCCCCCCCTTCCTTAGAGACCAATGATTTTGTTTACCGTAACCTTGATAAGAATCAAGGCTATTATTACGCCATGGTCTTAGTTTGTTATGAACTAATACTTGTCGTTTCTATGCCAGAATTTCAAAGACTATTTCTAGATTATTCTTTAGATTTGTTTTTAAATAAAATTTAAACCAGTGCGAGATAGAGTGTAGATTCTAAAGGGTTTTTCCATGCAGTTTGGCATCCTTTGACGTCATACATATATTGAAGAAGCTAATGCTGAGTTTTCGTGTTAATATGAAAAGATTACGTGTAAATTCAGGACGTGCGATTTATCTCGTGCTCAAAGTCAATCGAGTCTTTATTAGCAGGACTTTCTAAAAATTTAATTCAACAGATATTTTTTCAAAAGAATTATAGAATTTTCAAAGGAAGCATGGTTCTGCTTTTTCATACGATGTATAAAAAAATTGATGTATTGAAAAATGATGAAATGTAAATGTAGATCAACAAAAAACAAGAACTCGAAAAATAAAAGATTTATGTTTCGATTAAAAGACGCCTGTTGTCGTGATATCAGTATTTTGTTTTTGTTTTTTTTTTTTTTTATATTTCTATAGAACTTGGCTGAATACTTTTTCCTTTTATTGGATCGATTAAAAAGATGGAGAAATATTGATGAATATTGAACTATATTTTTTTAAAGTGGACACGCATCCCATGCTGTTCTTTAGTAAAGTTAAAAAGAATTCCCATTCTAAAGTGGTC
>JAUZNK010089747.1:0-12587 GCA_035046665.1 Euphysa ruthae | reverse complement strand
AATAGGATAACATACGATTATAGAACTTAATTTTAACTCTTGGCAAAAATTTTTAATTGGCTGATAAGTGTACCCATAGTTTAGATAAAAGAAACAAATGTAATTTTAAGTTAGTGATTTTCAAGCTTCTTATTTTTAACAAGACGACAGGTGAGGAAACATTTATCTCAATAAAACCACAACAGATTAACAAAGCTCTATCATGTTAAAGTTTTTTCTCCTAATGTGCCAAATGACATAAATACATCGAAAAGTTAAGATAGATATAAACATAAAGAAAATTATTCAGAGAATTTAGAGATGAAACGTTATATACAAACATTTTAATGTTTCTTCTAAGGTATTCCAACATACTTTGTAGCAGCACTGTTGGAAATGTCAGATTGGGGAGGAGTGGATGCAAAATCACTTAAGAAAGGAATTGACAGCATCTTCGAAAACGTTGGCGCTATACCGACTAAGGATTACATCACAAAACAAGTTTCCCTTACAACTGATGGTACAAGCGTAAACACTAGAAGAATATCGGGTCTAATAACACTTTTGCGGAAAAAAGAGAGTGGTTGGTAAAAATCCACTGTGTCAAGTTGAACTTGCCGTATAAGATGCATTAATTGGTACTCGATTTAATTAATTTTAAACTTTTAAAGAACTCGGGCAAAATAAAAACTGAAATTAAATTAGCTGCAGAAGTGTGGGGCATACAGCACTACTCACTGCCTAAAATGGGAAGAACCAGATTTATCAGCCACCGATGGAATGCCTTAAACACGTTATTAAATTTGTGGCCTGCATTATCACAGCATATACCAATGTTATAAGTGACCAAAAAACAAAACCTGAGGTGAAAGCAAAAGTTACTACTACTACTACTACTACTACTACTACTGCAAAAATTATCAAATCCTCAACTTCTCGATCTACTTGAGAAAACCGTGCCTGCGTCTAAGGTTCTTGAGGGTGACAGGTTACTTCATTTTGAAGTCAAAAACTCCATTTGAAGTTCAATCACCGATTAAAATGAAATCCAATTGAAAAAAATGAAAACAATTATGACGATTTCGATAGCCACCTTCACAGATTTGAACGAGTCGAAAATGAAAACAAGGAAATTATTATTGAAAGTTGCTATAACTCTCCAGCAGATTTGAAAAAAAACCTTGAAAACCGAAATTATAGAAAAAAAAACTCAAAAACTTATAGAAACTTTATCTACGAGATTCGAGAGTTTTGATGATGATATTTTATAGGTATAAGTTGGTTTGATCCTCAACATTTGACAGCCGAAAAAGACTATGGGTTATATTTTATAAAATAAGTTAATCATTTTAATAAAACACTTTCCTTAGCAGACTATAGCGCAAATCGAATTAAAAGTGGAAAAACTTCCGAAAGCATGTTACTTTGAATTTAGTCGGAAAAGAGGCACTTCAACCATGGAAAAGTATTCTTAATCTTATCCGTATAATCAGTAGTTCTAAATATCTATTATGAAGATCACTACGTTTTTTCAAGAATTTGAAAATATTGTTGGTAATCCAAGGTTTAAATGTATGCTTGGAACCTTTATTACTTAATTTTTTTAACGGAATGTGCTCACCTAAAAGTTTAGTGAAATTTTGAAATAAAGAATTAAAACTGTCATTAATGATGTCATTTTTATCGCTCATGATATTTTTCCAGTCGGTGTTTTTGAAATCATTATAAAAAAAAACTTTCTCATAATATTTATTGCATATTAAATGTTATATTTACGGGGAATACAACTTTTATTAAAATCAGGGTATATAAAGAATTGTGGAAGGTGGTCAGATATGGATATAGTTTGATTGCCAGAGATAATGTTAATGTTCGTAGAGTTAGAGGTGTTATCAATTAGTGTTTGAGATCTGTCCAAGATGTATCTTTGTCAGTACTTCATTTAATAAGGTCTATGTTAAATTCACCCAGAAGAATAATACTTTTATTTTCTGCTGACATTTTCTTGGGAAATAATGTCATTAAATTCATCCATTGACATGCAAGGATGCCTATAAAAACATCCAACTATAAAGTTTGACTTTTTAGGAAAAATAACTTCAACAAAAATAGATTTTAGATGTTGAGGTTTGAAAATTAAACGATCAATTCTAGGTTTATAGTTTAGTTTATTAGATATAATGAGCCCCTCCCGATTCAATTGAAGTGTGTTCAAAGAAATGAAAATTTTTGCCAAGCAACCATAATAGTACATGTCTTGTATGGTATAGAAAAAACTTGACATATAGGCCCATGACAATTAAACAAAATATTTTGGTTAATTTCCCAAAGAATAAAATTCACTTTAAGAACGGGCGTGGCTAAGGGCCCATTACTAAAGAGAACTTTCCAACTTTAGTGAAATCATTTCTTCAGTAAGTAGTCACTTAACTATAAAATTTTCTCAAAGATTCATTAGCTTAGTTTTATTAAATAGAAACATAAAGTTTTCCTTAAATGGACAGCTTTTCAGTTTTTTTTTTTTTTTTTTTGTGCAAATAGGAAAAAGCACTTTTAGTATTCCTGATGCAAAATTTAAAATGAATAGGTAAAACTGATGAAAATATGCGACCAATTAGCAATTATGCAAGGACAAACAAAAAGTCGGAAATTTATAGGGCAGTCATCATTCTAGCCAAAGATAATATAATATACTTACGGCATAACAAGTTGGGGATATTTTGCATATGATAGATCAAAATCACTATCCAGGTGAATTTCAAGCTCTTCAGAATTAGCGTATTCTTCGTCGTAGAACATTGGTAATTTTTTTAAGGCGTCTGAAAAATAATTTGGTACAACCTTGTAACCTAAACAGAAAAAAGGAGTCATAATTATTTTTAGGCCTACAAATTAGGAAATAGATCTGAAAATTTGCCAAAAAATTATTTAGCTAAATCTCAGTCACAGAAATCAGAACAACATAGGTTATAAAACAAAAATATAAATATTACATTAAAAATTTGATAACTTGTACTTTGGAATAATTGTCTAGCAAACACTAATTTCTTAAGCTCACCCTGAAATAATCTTGCACCTAGAGAAAAATGCTTTTAAAAAATAAAAGGTTCATGACTTTTGGTCCTTAAAATTGGTGTCGTAATCATTAAGCTTCAATTCACATTTAGTTGTATTTTGAGTAAAAAGCAAGCTCCCAAAACTTATTTGATAACTTCCAGAATAAAAAATTATGGCTGGAAAGTGACTAGGCCAAAATATTTTCTTCTGAAATTTTTTGATTTAAAAAAAATTTTTTTTAATACTCTTGTAATCTGTTTAACCCCCTAACAGTCCGACATAATGTTACGTTGGCAGAAGATGGTACTAAAATGCCTTCAAAGTAATAATACGTTGAGCGAAAAATTTCCATGATTTAATATTAGGTCCATGATATTATAGTTTGCTTTGCTGCGTTTCTAACATAATATTACGTCTGCATTCTCGAGATTCAGTTTTTTCATAACATAAATCTTTTTAAAGTTTTGGATTTCCATGCCCTTTTGCTGTTTATTGTTATACTACTCATATAATAAACAGCTCTTTACACCCTACAAAAAAATGGCCAATTTTACAGGCACCTCATGTTAAAGTTAAGTAGCAAAGAGTAGTAAGAAGAGAGTATATACCGCACAAGAATTGCAAGAAACTATGCATAACGGCGATGATCTGTTATCTGAACTAGCTGATGATGGCTTCAAAAGTGAATAAATTGTATCTGATGTTTCAGATGGTGAAAATTCTGAAACATAAGAAGAAATAATTCAGTCAGACTCTTCTGATGCAGATATAGAAGGTATTGAAACAGAAAGTGCTAAAGGATTTATCCCAGATTGGAGTGCTGATCCCCCAGTCAATAAAACAAACTTCTCTTTCATTGGAGTATCTGGCTGTAATTCGACTGTGACCTGTGAAGACTCACTTCTTTTTTTTTATTAGCTCTTTTTTACTGATTAACATCGCACATAGATAGCTGATCAAACTAATTTATTTGCTGAGCAGATTATAGCTAGGAAAGAGCTTTTAGCCAAATTTAAAAATGAAATGGTGGTTGCCAATTGATTTAAATGATATCATCAGAACTAGAAGTGGAGATGTTTGGAGATTTGTTTTGTATACTTGGTCAAAGCTGACAAAGCCCTGAATCCTGAGTACAGATATGTTGCAACAAAATTACTTATGATGCTGATGGACTGCTTACTTGATAAAGGTTACCCCCTTCGTATTGATAATTAGTACACATCGCTTGAACTTTCAAAACTACATTTGACTAGAAATACTGATACCATTAACACTCTCCGTAAAGGCCGTAAACCAATCAAATTAAAAACAGCAAAATTGAAAAAAGATGAACAAATAGCATTGTATGAAAAAACAACAAAGATTATGGTGAAAAGTTAGAACGACAAAAAAATATGTTTATATGATGTCTACTTGTGTAAATGAGCAAATTGCAGAAAAAGTAAATATTTGAGGTGGTAAACCTAAAAACATCCCTCTAGTTATTAAGTTATAACATGGGGGGAGGAGGTGTTGATAGAAATGATCAAATGTTAACATCATATGAAGTCGAAGGTAAGTGTGTGAAGAAATGGTGAAAGAAAGCGATTTGCCATTTATTGAATCAAGCTGCATTCAATCAACAGATTAACAGATTATGTCTTTCAAGAAAAGTGGCACAGTGAATCCATTGAAATTTTGATTACAGATGATATCGCAAGTGTTTGAAAAATATAAGGCATGTTATGCAGAAAAATCAAGCATCTTTTGACTCATATATCTTCGTAAAAATTTATTTTGATCTTGCTTCCAATTACATTATTATTTTGACCACAGCAGGTTTGTTATGCTTATTTCAAAGGAAAAAACCCAAATGAAATCATTTTTATGTAAATTTATTTAGTTATTTGGTTTTTTGCTTCAACCAATGGCGCATGATTAATAATTTAAAAGTGCTCACAGTAGATAGAGCATATAGTTAGAATAATTCATTTTATACATAATGCAACTAAATTAACCCTAACTTGTTCATCACTTTATTTTCTGAGTAATTAAGGTCATATTGCGTCGTAGATTAATAAGAATACAGGATGAAATATTAGTTTGATATAATCTTTAGACTAGATATATCAATATGGTAGTGATTCGTTAATCATGCATTTTCTTATGCTACAAGTGATTAATATACAATAAAGCTGTAACTAAATAGAAATAAATTTTCTTTCGACAGTATTAAAATTACTTTGATTTTGTTTTTGATCAATTGGAAGAATAATTTATACAAAAATGAAATTATTTCATGGAACGTCAAACATAGTGAAATATGAATATTGTTTTTAATTTAAAGGTATATTTCAATTTAAAATTAATTTATATTTAACTTACAGTATGCAACACATGCCCTTTTAAAGACACAGATTTAAATATTAAAACAATTTGATGTTTACTTTTGAATGGAATGTTAATAATTCTTTTGCTTAAAAATCTAAACATTTAAATAAGCTTCTCTGTGGACAGTATTCAAATTTTATTAATAAACAAATGAGGAGGCAAAACAATATTGTCTCAATTGAGTTATTCTCTGTTGTTCAAATACTATTAATAAAGAAATGTGGGGGCGAGAAAAAATATGAAAATATAAGCAAAAATTTTGGTCCAAATTTTGGCTCAAAAAATCTGCTGAGTCAGCAAAAAAGCCTTCCTTACTATTTTTCGAGTTGTTGCCAAATGAGCTTCAGCTGCAAATTTTTTTATGCTACCTTTTTTGCTTTCATAAAATAGAATTTTAGATTACACCAACAAGTCAATAAACTTAAACGAAAATCATGTCTCTAATCGAGAAAACCAACTAATTTTTTTGTTTAAAATTGCGACCATAATAAACAGGTTTTGCAATTTAAAATAATGAAAATTCTTTTTTTAGTGGCAAATTTCTAGCAAATGCGAAGCTCTTCATATCCATTGTTAAACCAAATATATAAAAAATGTATTTAAATTGACATAATTAACATGAACCTCTTCTTGCGATTTGTTATTTTAAAGTTTATCTAGTATTGCTATTTTAGCCTCCCGTTTTCAAAATTTCAATAAAATTAATTTGGCAAATTTACAGTGAAGCATACCGCTATGTTGTAAATATATATACTAACTTCTTTCCTGTGCTGTCATTCCATGTCAACATGGATATGCATATGTTTAATTAAATAATATCTAATAATACTAATTTGACAAGCCAGATCACAAAGGGGTCAGGATGTAGACAATTCTGACTTGAGAAACTGTCATAAACTAAAGTTATAATAGATTTACTTGCTTCTGTGGCAATTTAAACTTACGCCAGTCCAATTACCTATCCAGCAACTTTAATCTACAAACATAAATTCTCAAAAACTTAAAAAAAAATAATTAAAAATTGGTTGACCAACAGAGCCACTCAGAATAACTTTGCTGACCTAAAGTTGATAGATTCACAAGGCTGGTGGACATCAATATTATTAGAATTTTTCATCGCTGCTCTAAGTATGAAAAAAGATTGTTATAAAGCAAAATAAAACAGCCTTTTTTAAAGCTAAAAAATTTTCATACTTCCAAAAGTAGAAAAAAATATGTGAAGAAACAAAAAAAGTTGAGAAATCACAAGAGTTGCTTTCTTTCACTTTATTAAAATGTCTGACACAGCTCTTTCATGTCCTAGACAAAACAGTGCAATCTTGGACATATGTCCAAAAAAATTTCCTTTAAGAGGAAAAAATAGTAAAAGATCATGATTGTAAAATATTAGTTTGAATTTTAAACTTTTAGCCAGTCCAATTATTCTTACTGTAAAATATTCTAAAAATCTTATGATATAACTTGATCATGAAAATCTCTTAAAAGTTTATAGCTTCTTGGTGCCACTGTGCGAAACAGAATTTTAAAACTTTAAACAGCAGGTTAATGGTAAATGTAAATTCTTCTCCTTATAACTTGATCCCTTTGAATTCATGATGGTCTTCGACCATCAACGTATCTAGCCATAAAACCGGTCCAATCTTGTATATGCTAATAAATGCCAGGGCAGTCTCTTCGAATGTCTTCAAGGTCATTGGTATGCCATCTTTGTAACGAGGCCAAGTTTACAAGTGTCAAAGCATAGTCAAACGGCCTACGGCTGATTTGTCATTTGGGAGAAAGAGAAGATCAGCCTGGTGAAATTTGTTGGGTCGATTCTCTGTAAAATAGTCAAAGACCTCCTTAGGGGGCCAAGTCTGCATATACCTCTTGGTTAGATAGCCACCTCCTGACTCTCTCCTTTGATGCAGCGACCTCCTGACCCTCTCCTTTGATGTAGCGCCTTTTGGCAGTTTTGAATGGAGTGTAATGCCCTGAAATCCTCTAGGGTCATTGTAAGCTATTTTGAGAACAACATTAAACTCTTTAGAAGTCAAAGGTTTTTTGGTTTTGTTTTTCAAAAATGCCAATTACAACTAATGAAACCATGTATTCGAGCAGCCTGATCAATCTCCAACACAGAGAATGAGTGATTTCGGGTAGTTCAGTGGTGTAAAAACAGAGGTTCACAGGTCCAGTGGTAATGTTTATCACAAGAGACCTAGGCATTTTATCTCTCAGGGCGCTATAACAGACCTCTAATATTTTAGTGTAAAGCTCTTCTGCAAGAGTCATGTTATATTGAACAAATCACAAGCATGAGGATATATATATAATAAGCCACAATCTAAATCTGCACTATGAAAACACAGAAACCACCTCCAAACTCTAGACCGAGGAGATAAGCACGAGAAATATTATGTGTTTAAAATGGCACCAGCATCCCTTGATCCACTGTTGCAAAGATAGCCAAGGCATGATTAATGGTAAGCTTAGTATTCCAGCATCATATGAAGCAAAGCGAAGGTAGTGGGAGTTATGAAGTTTGCAAGAACTTTGGCTGACCAACGTCGAATACTTTGTCTTGTGAAAAACGACCAATATGGAGGTAGTTTTCTGTCCTTAATCGCGCTGGTCTTTGATGCAATTGCTCAGCCATTATTATCACTGCTCAAATTACGGATGCGAAAAAAATAGGTCATATCAGCCTAAAGTCTTACTAAAGTCTTGGATGCGCATATTATTTTCTGTTACTGAAGCCACCCCATCCTATTTTTGCTCCGCATAATGCCCGCACATCCGCGCAAACAGTGCCTGCAGATCAGTGGTGTTACAACTGTAACCTATGATGCAAATCAGGTGGCAAACTTCAGGTAGCCATTTTTGAAAGAATGTGTGGTGCCCTAGTATGTTATCACCTGGTGGTAGACCAAAGGAGTCAAACCACTCCACTGATGTTATCGCAACACCATCATATATGATCCGAAATGCTGGGCAGTGGCTCTTGTGCATCATAGTTAAAGATTAATGAGGTAGCGGCCGTGACTGCCAGGATCAAGAAGTTCGTGAGTGTCAAAGACTACCAGAAAGTGAGGAACGTTTTTTGAGGCCCAATTTTCAAGTTGAATGGTTGTTGAAATATCTAGAACATGTTTTTTCGTAATACTACAATCCATTGCCATCTCTACAACTGATGAAACCAGACCACAACAATTAATTGTGACGGGATGGGTTGATGCATCTGCGAATTGACAATGATCCTCTACGAGTGAGGCTCCAATGTGCACCTTGTGATCTAACAGCCATCAAATCAATCGCAAAAATTTCAGTAACTCGAACATAGCTTACAAGGACGATAAAATTGGAGTCAGCCGTCAAGCCTTACATGCAACATCTAGTGTGAAAAGACACTCTCGTGTGACAAAGGAGCCCTTTAAGTTTGTTCCGTTAAAGAGGGGTTCAAAATCTCAGGCACCTCTCTCGAGCCAGTGGTCAGATGTAGCCAAGTTAGTACATAGTTGTAGGGGTCTTGTTCTATGTCTCCTTCAAACTCTGATGCACGCACAATAGCTACAATTATGTAACTTGGCAGAGGACAGCTCCACATATCCTTCAGGTTAAACTGAGTCTCGCCTGTGTCTTGTTACTGGTAGAAGAATCTTGTCCATAGGATACAAAACTTTCTCTTTCATCCTACGCTCTATCATGAAATTTTTGCTAGCTGGTGTCAGCTCTACTTGCTTGAAAAACCAGCATGCAGATGTGATTGTAATTGCAGCTCCAGCCACCGTTTCGGTGGCAATCAATGGAAACTCTGGCTTCGCTTTAGTTAAGGACAACCACAGTGTTATATCGTTCAATAAAAACAGTTTTTATATTATACCCAGGAATGGGCGAAAATGTGACAGTAAATGCCGGTGCATCATTAACAGTTGCCTCTGCTACCATGAGAGTCTGTCGAGAAATAAACCCAGTATTGGCTTCACCCTTAACCTTAAAATGTGCCAGGGTGTTTGGATACCATCCTTCGAGGTTACCTGCACCACTCTCACCCCAGTATTTGTTTTTCAACAATAGTGTGATTAGCATCACTTGATAATGGTGCAGCTGTTTCTCTAGGTTGGACATGCCTCGACCAGATTTCCTAAACAGACCATGCGCAAACAGATTGGTCAACGCTAATTTAATACCAGCTACAATACTCCCTGCAGCGGACATGACCTGAAATTTTACCTCAACTAGCTATCAAATAGATCAATAAAGTCACGCTTGGCACCCATTTCAAAATGAGGATTGTTTGCTTTATCTAGATCCCCTTTGGCTTCCATAAGCTTGTGGTAAGTCCTTATTATATCAGTCTGTATAGGGGAAACCACTCACAAACCTGTGAGCTCAGATAGATGTGTGTTAAGATTTCTATTTCAGTGTTATATATAACGAAAAAAATCGTGTATGTCTAACAGGGATGTATGCTGACTCACAAAATCGAGCTCTCAGCGGTAATCCCAGCACACCCAAAATTCATGAGGTTTTCCTTGATGGCTATTGTTTGAGCCGCAGCCTATAAAATCTCTCTTTTATCGACCCCTTCGTTATAAGAGCTGCTCAGACAGCTTATTGAGCCATTGGCAGATCAGCCTTGGCAAAGCTTTTCATTACAGGGACTTTCATACGCTTGATTACACCCCAAATATTTCCAAAAAAGCCTGTGCCTGCTTGCACTTAGAGGCAATGTTCCATCTGTTTGGTAATAGCCATGAAGATAGTGGGGACTTTTAGTATCAGTATTAAGCTTTACTGGGACTCTCATTTTGTTTTACAAATGCCGATTTGAATACTTAGGTCGTATTGGTTGAAGACCATGTTATCGTCTTGTGTTTCTAACACCTACTTCAATTGATTGGAAGCGTATGTTCAATTGATGAGCTTCGTAATCAGGCCCTTGCATTTTATACTGGTAGTTATGTAAGTTGATTTATAAGTGCTTAGTTTAATTTTTATGTTGATATTATGCAAATATAAGGATATAATAACATTTTTATATTTTACTAAAACAAAACACACGTTTTCTTTTAACAAATATAAACATTATTTAGAAATCTTCCAATGAATGGATACAAAAACACTGAACATTCTATTTTTTATTCTGTTATTGTCTTTGTATTGTAATTTAGCTGTAGTTTTTTTTTATGTATCTTTCCAATGCAAAAAGGTTTAATGTAGTGAAATGTTTGTGTTTAATACAGCATTAGCCTAATACTTATCTCAGGTCATGCGTTGAGTGGATACAACTCATCTCACATTTCAGATATTGTCTTAAAAAACATAGCTTTTAAGCCATATTTATTACTATATTATAATTTAGCATAAAACCACGCTAAAAATATGTTTTGGATTTAGCCTAAAGGGGTCAAATACTATTGAAAAAAATGGTAAAAATCAGCAATTTAATTGATGACCAAAAATTACCCCTCTACTCTTCTACTGCTAGGTCAAAAAGAAAGGCGGCTAAACAGACAGAGCTTTAAAAAGATATTTGAGATTAAGTTAATTTTTTTTTAAAAAATTTATCTGGTGTTAATTAGAGGCGCTAATAAAAGATAGGGTATTAAATAAAGCGTTAATGGTAATTTAGAGATTGTGGTTACATCAAAGGAAATCTAGATATCTTAAGAGCTAAATTCTTATTTTTTGGTCCATTTTAAGCTATACCTGTATCAGTAAGATAGTTGAAAAATTTTTGAATAGATACGTAAATAAAATTTTAAATTAGCTGATAAGTAAGATCGCTGCTTCAATTTAGGCAGGTCTGAAGCCCACCTTGACTTTTGGCTTAATGTGAAATTATATATACATAAAACCTCACCTTGACCTTTGACATGTTTCATACCAATTGTACCTCCTGTATAAATTATTAAAATACGAGCAGTCTTCCTTCCTGATAATGGATTTTCTGATATCTTTGCTGCCTCATCAGAATTTAACATGATTTTATTTTAATGAGATTATGAGCTGTCTAAAAATATATTTAACAGCTAAATCACATATTATCTAACTAAAAGTCAGGAAAGTTGAAGATTTTTCTAAAGAGTGAAAGTACATTGGTATAAAAGCCAAAAATTATATATAAAAATCAAAGAAGAATAAAGCCCATAAAATTCATCATAACTATGCAACCTAGAACTATGAAAGAGAAAAAGAAAAACAAGCAAGCAAGCAAGACTAAAAAAATTACACTAGTATAAAACTATGGCTGGAATCACTCTACTAGCAAAGACAAAACAAATTGGAGTGTCACCATAGAGATTTAAACTGAAGCATTTTGTAGTAATAAAATAAATAACGAGACAAACATGTAAAAAACACGCATTCACAAATACACACAGACAAGTTAATTTAATTAAAGATAAATATCCGAGTAACACCGCAATATCACCAGGCGGAATGCTAATGCCAGTCCATAGGGTAGAAAAAAATAAAAACAGTTTTCACAAACTGTTAACACAAAGATGCCAATTAGCGAAAATATTTGACACTGGGTCAAATAACTGTTGGTACCATAATAATAGGGAGAACATGCTGTAAGACAACACCAGAATGTTAAGACCAGCCTTATAACGGTCTTTTGACAGGTTAGGGTTAATGGGCTTAAATGGTGTATGTTTGTAATTTAAAAGCTTTACAAAAACATTTGAGATTGAATCAATTAATAATCAAAAGAAAAATCTAAAAGTTTAAACAAGTTTCAAATAAATTAAAAATTAAAAAAATAAGAAAACTAGACTATGGATCTTTGTCTTTTGTTTTTAGCTTATTGCCTTAATAATTTTCAAATGAAAACGAGCCAAAGCTAAAAGTTGCTTCGAAACAAGCTTACCTCATTGCAGGTTCGCAACAAAAAATCTGTATCACAATAACAAAATAAAGTTTTAGTTTCAATGGAATTCATATACTTTGACTTTTAAATTTGTAAATATAGTATGTAAGTATACTTTTAGTATAAATTTTGGTTATTTTTCTTAATACAGTTGATTGTACTTTAATTATACTTTTGATTCCTTTTTTTAAATTATCATTGAATATTATATGATAGTATATGTAAGTATACTCTTGGTGTCCAAAATAAGTGTTACTGGCAGTATACTTGAGAAGTATATAAAAGTATACTTATAGTACTTTTAGTATATAGCATATATATATTT
>JAUZNK010089736.1:0-12587 GCA_035046665.1 Euphysa ruthae | reverse complement strand
AGCTGTAGTACATGTTTTTAGTATGATAGTAAAAATTGGATATCCAAGACTTTTTTATGAATTTTGTAAAAGTTGTTTTTAAAGTGATTTTTTGGTAATTATGGACAACTTTTTCTCATTGCCTTCTTTTTTCATGAATTTAAAAGTGTGAATATTAGTAGAAATCTCTAAAAAACAAAGACTGGTCGGTAGATAATGATTGGGTTTTTGTTGTGTTTCTCTTTAGGCAGAAAACTACTTTGAAGTGTATCTTTGGCATTAAAACTGCATTGATATTTCATATTGATAGTTTCTTGAAGCAGTATTGTAATATTTTCTTTTTGACTTTAAAGTATAAAGTAGTTTATGTTGGTGGTCTTTAAATTGCGCTTTTTAAAATCAATACTTTTGAAATTTTATCAAATTTATATGTTCAGGGATCTTTGGTTCTTTATTTTTGTTAAGGCGTAAAGCCGTTAAGTTTTCTTATAAAATATTTCACGTTAAAATTGTTTAAGAATTTTTTTTTTTTTTCAAAAGAGTATTTTTCTTGGATTACTTTTGTCTGAAATGAAAAAACATGAAAATTTTGGTACAAAAAGATTGTGTATTAAATTGATTTAACTTAAGACTTCACTAAATTTTATAACTGTTCGTTTTATAACCTAATTTCATTTTTTTTAAGATGATAAAGAGTTCAGTATTTTTTTAAAAAAATGCTTAATCTTGAATAATTGTGATAACCCTTCAGGACCAGAAGGGTTAAATATGGTTTCCTAACTTTTCATCAGACATTTCGAAATATGTTTTCTAGTTTAGACATTGTTGTAGCACTTGAACTTTTAACAGAATCAGGTCTCAAAAAATATTTTCAAGGAGTATGTTGCCGTACCCGGAAAAAAAATGAGCATGATACCATATTACCGCAGTTCCTCAAATTTATCAAATAATCCTAAAGATCACGATGTACAATTCTTATTTTAAGTGTATGATATTTTAAAGTGCCTATTTTCATGTTTCTGTTTTTTTTTTTTTTTTTTTTTTTAACAAAAGTATTTTACAGATATACTGTACAGATTGTATAAATTCAGATAATTTAACTATTTATTCCTGAGCAGAACAAGTTGGGGGACAATCAAATGGTGAACCGAAAACTCCAGTACTGAGCTGCAATGCAAATACTGGATTTCTCATTTTTAACTTTCGCTTGTCTGCCAGGGCCAAAATCTTTTTGATCAAAATCTTTTTGCACACATTTCTTCAAAACAATATTTTAATCAACCATAAAAAATTTTTAGATAATTAAAACTTTAGTTGTAAGGTTAACAGCGTATTAAACAAAAATACCAGCCATTATATATCAACATAACTTTAAATATCAGTTTGCTATATAAAGATGTTATAACTGCTATTATGTTATAATTGTATTTGTAACCAT
Organism: Euphysa ruthae; assembly: GCA_035046665.1. Taxonomy (NCBI): domain Eukaryota; kingdom Metazoa; phylum Cnidaria; class Hydrozoa; order Anthoathecata; family Corymorphidae; genus Euphysa; species Euphysa ruthae. The sequence continues at coordinate 11,170 of JAUZNK010089736.1, read as the reverse complement.
TTCTAGCAATAACAATGGAAAAAATAAGCCCAAATTGAAAACAAAATTATTTATTTTATTAATTGCTGTTTATTTCCATCACTTTGATGTTGGCATGTTTTATATTTTAGCTTGTTTAAAACCTACAACAACATTACATTTTTTAATTTGTTGATCGAGGTTTTCTTGATTTCATAAATAACACTTTGATTTGAAACATACTACTGCATTGTGTAAACAAATCACACTTCTGGAAGTATTCATTGTTTTTTTCTTTTGTGGTTTGTCATTTAAATCAAATGTTGTTGTTGTTTTTTAGAACCAAATTAATTTAAAATGATTTCTATAATCATCTAGTTCTTCTCATTAAAGGACATTTAATGCAAAACATCAATGGATAACTATAAAATAGCTTCAAAATAAAATATTTTTCCTAAAAGTTTTATGAGAAATTGAGAGATGCGATTTTTATTTCAATGAATTTGTTAGTACCTAATCGCATGTTTTTTGTATACTTGCTATACCTGTTTTTTTTTATCAAATGCAGTAAATATTTAAGTAGAGTACAGTTTAATACCTGAATTTTTAGTAGTTGTAACAGAGCTATATATATATATATACATTACATATATTATTTAGACATGGTTGCTGTTCCTGACTTTTCAGCAGGTGCGATGGAGAACTGGGGACTGATAACATATCGATTAAAATCTCTTTTGTATGAAGAAGGTAAATCTTCAATATCCAACAAAATATATGTTGCTACTGTTGTATCCCATGAACTGGCACATCAGGTAAGTTTTAACTGAAATCAGATCCATTTTTATTTCTTCTTTGAACCCTAACTACCTACCTGAGATCATGTGCCTTTAAAAAATCATAGTATAATTTTTGTACAAATTCACTTTCTTAACATAATCTTTTTTCAGATGCATTACAAACATCTTTTTAAAATTTGATAAAAGGCTAAGTATACAAAGTTTTAAGGCAAGTTAAGGGCATTTATTAGAGAGAGGAAATCATATAATATTTGACATATCAAATTTCTTGTCATTTTTCTTTCCGTGAATTCCGTAACCCGCAACTTCTTTTACGTTAACATGAAATTAAAAGTTTTCTCAACTCGAAAATGTGTTTTAAAGTGCATTAAAAATATGCTCTAATTTAATGTAGAGAACCCCAAAGTTTTCACGGTTTTTAATCAAAATAAACAAGGTTTTGTTGGATTGCTTAGTAATTTTCATTTTGTTATTAATTTGCAAGATTCCATTTATCCTCAGAAATAACGTTTGTTATTTTTTTTGTTAATGGAAGTAAATTGATTTTTGGAACTGAACCCTTGACTAGTAGACTTTACACTTTTAGTGAGTTTCTGTAAAGTTTGCTCGCCAGGTTGTAACATTTTCAGTTTTTTTATATAGATCCGTTTTTTTTTTTTTTTTTTTCTTATTTTTCATAAATTGTCAAAAATGTGGCTAAGAGAAAAAAAAGACCACTCGACATGAAGTTTGGACCAGGTGTGCTTGACTGTGAAACTTGATAATAGCCCAAAAAAAAATTTAGTGGTTTTTATACACAAACAGTATTTTTTTGCAGATTTCCTAGTCACTATGTCACCAGTCTAGTGAGACTGATGCTCTGTATGGTTTTAAATTTTTGCATTTGAATTTCCTATTCTATACTGGCAGACAATCTTGACATGGAATAAAATAGTTGATGTTGTTTTTAATTTAGAGAAAAAAGGTGCTTTTGGATGTGTGAGTAATTTTCGCCAGTTTGAAAATAGTGGAAGATTGCATGGATATTGTAGAATGTCCTTTTAAGTTTCACTAAAAACTTGCATGTAGCAGAGAGTTATTGTGCGTATTGTGTATTTTGTTGTATTTGGATTTTTTATGCTGCGATGAATTGAAAATTTCTATTTTGCCGCATTTTATATATTTCAGGTGATAAGGGTCTACAAAATTTTTTTTCTGTTTTGCATGATGGCAGGAGTAGTATGTTAGCCAAAGCATTGCCAAAATCAATATTATAATTTTTTATTCTTTTTTATGACTGGGTTGACAAGTTTTAATATATATTGTAAAATATAAATTACCATTTCATATCATTTTTGCAATTTCATTTTTTTCTCTAAGTAATTATACTTTTAAAATTAATTTTTTTTACAGTATTGGACCCGAGTTAAATTAATTTGAGTTAGATTATGTGGATAATAATCTAGGTTTCTTTAAGCTAAGAGTTGCTTTAATGGTGCGAAAACTAACTGGTGAAGAAGATTCATAAGATCTGCTAATGAATATTCTAATGAAAAAATAAAAAATAAGAATTGCTATTGGAATCTTGAGACAGTTACATTATGCTGAAAAATACTTTTAAGCAATTTATAAAACTCACTTGCATCACCATCTAGAACACGTGATTATATATGATAAACCTAATGCTGATTTGTTTAAAACTTGGACCTATTTAATGTAATTCTTTCCAGGTCATAATTGAAATGAGTCTTAGAGTCTTAAAAGAAATATGTTAAACTCGGATTAGAGGATCTTATAGAAAGTTGTTTACCTAAATTATGCATTTTCTGGAAAGCAGTACACAGCAACTATCCTAAAACTTAAGACAACATTCCTTCTCTTAACCCAGATAACATTGAATTGAACATTTTTAGCATAATAACAGTTAGAAACGAGTACTCAAGTAATTTGTTAAATCCTGACTGTTTAATTAAGAAGAAATATGTTAGGTCTTTCTGTTAGGAATTTTATTTTGAAACTTTGGTAGTGATTAGTATGGTATTATATTGTTTTTCACATGTCCGTTATTTCGTTAGAAAAAAAAAAAAAAAAAACAGGATAGCAAAATCAAGCATTTGATGGTTTTTAGTTAGCATGTTGATTCTAAACAATATTTTTCTTTTATAGTGGTTTGGGAACATTGTTACGATGGATTGGTGGTCAGATTTATGGCTTAATGAAGGTTTCGCATCGTATGTTGAATATATCGGGATTGATAAAGTATATCCATCTTGGAAACTTGTAAGTTTTTTCATATATGTTTTTTATTTTTCCTAAATCACATAACAAACAGTTTTATTAAGGAGATAATAATAATTTTTTTTATCTCATAATTTTCTTATTTAAAATCAAATCATTTCTGAAATCTTAAATATTTTAGTTTTAATAGCATTTCAAAGTGAAATGCTAAATTAAAATCAACAAGATGGTGAGATAGAAAAATAATTTTTGGTATTAATATTAATATTAATAATAAATTCATTGAATTTGAGCTCGTGATTAAATATAAGTTTCAAGAATGAAAGTTAAGAAGGTATATAGTATCAATTTATTTTACTTATCACCACAAAAAGAGTGCTCCAAGATTGATAAATAATCATGCAATATTATTAATAAAACGAAATATCTATTTATCACAAAAAATTATTATTTTAAAATTACTACGTGTTTTATAAATTAAATTATAAATAGTTTTTTTAAATTAGTGTCTTTTGATTTATATATTTCTGATTCCCTTTAGCTTGATCATCAGGTAATATCTGATCTACAAAGGGGGATGAAGGCAGATGCTCTTGTGTCTTCTCATCCAATTCTTGTGGAAGTCAAGCACCCAGATGAGATTAACGAAATATTTGATGGAATATCTTATCAAAAGGTTTATTTAGTTATTTATTCACACAATTATCTATAGTTTCATGTTTACTATTGACTAAATGTTTATGCTGATATTCGTTAATCTGAAAAGTAAAATTTTATAAAATCTTATAGCGCTCATTAATAGGATCAGCTGTATTCCACAGATGGAATTGAATGGATAATCTGCATTGCTGTGCCCTATTAAACCAAGCGTAATTTTAGACCTTTCAGTGCTAGAATGTTTGTGAAAGGATTTTCCTTTAGTTTACACCTATGTAACACATTTTGATAGAATTCAAAATGATGGCTTAGATTAATCACAAATTAATTTTGTTTTATTTATGCTTCTACATATTTGAAGAGAACATTCTGGGTAGCTACTACAGAGAAGAGCTGAAAGCTATATTTTGAGGGTACATCCCCTGATATTTGTGTTTAATAATTCTAAATTTAATCTTATTTCAATGAATAATAAAAGCTATGTGGAGAGAAACTCTTTTTTTTTTTTTTTAAAGGGTGCCTTAATTTTCCTAGAATATCTAGAAACACTGCATGTTTGCCTGGTAAATTTTTGGGTTTAACTAAGATGCCTAAAAAAACAGTCAAATAAAGTTTTTTCTCTAAATGTATTTACATTTTTAATCTCTCTTTTAATAAGTTGCAAATCTAAGTATAGTTGTATATTCTCACTTCGCAACTGTTTATTGCAAGAAGCTCTGAAATGTTTGTTTTATGAAAAGTTAAGCAGTTTATGACTTTATATTTACAGGGTGGATTTATATTACGCATGTTGGATAATTTTCTGGGAACCGAAAAGTTCAAACAAGGGCTAACTGTAAGTTGAATTCAAACTCATAATAGTTGGATTTTAAACTCGGTTGCTGATGCATTCATTTTACATTAGAAATTTTACATTATGTTAAATTGCGCTTGATCTTATTGTATGATGATTGATGCTGAACCAAAACATGGTCATGTTTACTCAATGCAAGTTTTTGACATGCATTGGTTGTCTATCAAAAAGTTTCTAGTACTTAAGTATGAAGTTAACCATAATTGGTTATCAAAACACTTCTTTTTGGGGATATTATTTTGTTGAAATTTAAAAATTACCACATTTTTTACATGTGGTGAAAAATTAATGCTTTTTGATTAAAATAAATTTCTCTGATTTACAAGGGATTAGTAGTGAAGAATTTTTAAATTTTAGAATGGAAATCCTCTCATAGCACACCCCAGTTTACTGTGGAATTTAGAAAACTTATGAATTTCTCTTTATACTTTTTTGAAACATTTAAATTTATATTTTGTTTGATTTTTAGTTTTTATATTGTTCAATTTTTAGTAATTATTTTTTTTATTTATCTGGCTCATTACCTGTATCCTTGATTTACATCTGCTATTTAGTCGTACTTGAAAAACCACACATATAGCAACGCAAAGACAAAAGATTTATGGGCAGCACTGTCTAAGGTAAAAAAAAAAATATATATATATAGTGTTTAAAACTAGCAAGATATCTATATTTTTGGCTTGAATTATTTCTACTCTCGATTATACTAAATCTTTAGCACATATAAGATGTTATTTATTAAATAACAGAAATATTTCATGGAAAAACACTCTTTTTAAAAAAAATTACGACACGTTTAAATAATTAACGGCAAATAAAAAAATCGCAGTATGCAGAATTGATGAGCATGAATTGGCCAAATAGTGCAGAAATTAGAATTAAGTAAAATAAATATTTTTATTCTTTTGAAATTAAAATTACAGGGTGTTTATAAATTTGATAAAATTCATGGGAATTAGGAAATAGATTAATTTAGTTTGTAACCCAAATTCTATTGTCTAATTCTACTTTTTTTTTCCTTTTTTTTTTTTTTTTTTTTAAAAATTGAAAAATTTATTCAATTTTTAGCATTATTTTCACCCATCAGATTACTAGTTACAAAAAATAACTCTGTGTAAAGCATCGAGAGTTTACTTTGCCCTGGGTAAAGGTTGGTTTTATTCGAAAGTATGGCTATTTACAATGTTAGGCCTATATTAGCCTTTTTACTCTTCAATTAATTAGTTAGGCAAGAAGTTTTTGAATTTTTTTGTTTATGCTTGTTTTTCTGTAAGAAAAATTTTAATATGATTAATAACAAAATTAATTAAAATATGCGGTAAATTAAAAATTAAAAAGAATGTTACTAGTATAATTTTTTATACTTTAGAATTTGAAAAATTTAAACAGAAATAACAATTATAGTAAGAGTTTAAAACTAATAGTTTGTTTTATAATTAGCAAACAAAAATTTTTAAAAATAGACTACAATAATTTTGGATTGATTTTTTTTTTTTTTTCATTTCTCAGACATAGCCTGAAAGAGAAATTTTTTCAAAGTTTTTTGTGATCAAAAGATGCTTTTTAGACAGCATATTTCATTTTAAACTCCCCCTTCTGTTAATGCAATTAAATAAAATTGTGGTATAGATGAAAATTGTAGAGTTATTTTTAATTTGCCAAACTTTGGATATTTAATTCATTTTCTTAACCCTAATATTATCACATAAAAAGGAAAGTTTCTCATAGAAAAACATGCATAAACAATAAATTTCAAAACGTTATTAAAACATTTAGTTATTATATTTCATTTTATTAATATTATTATTGTATGTCCTGGTTATATATATGTTATCACTTTTTGTATTAATACCTAACTAATAAATTAATACTATATCAAGTTATATACACGTAAGATTTAAGTTATAATACAGAAAGAAATTTTTATCTATTCCTTTGAAATTATTGTTTACCCCGTTAAATTTTATGTCATCATGTTTGATATTTTTTTTCTTTGCAAAATTTATGGAAATTTAGGCATCATATTTTTTATATTTGTGACCTTTGTTTTGAGATTTCTTGACAATGGCTAGTTAATAATGCTGAATCTTTCCTGAATAAAAGTACCTGAAATAGCTTTAGCATTATTATTATGTCATTATTATTACGCTTTTGTTTGCAATTTGACTTCTTTTTAAACAATGTATATTTTTTTATTAGTCTTCAGGGAAATACGATGTTGCACGCATAATGGATACTTGGACATTACAAATGGGGTTTCCGGCCATCACTGTTAAATCAACGGCTACAGGATTTAGTGTTGAACAGAACAGATTCTTTTCAGATCGACAACCAGACCTAAGTAAACAGAAGTACAAATCTCCTTTTAAGTAAGTGGCTACCATTAAGAATAGAATAAATATGTTTGATTACTGAATAATGCCTTTATTCAGATATATCTTTAAGGTACATTTTTGATTAAAAATAGCTGACATAATTACTTGTCCATCAAGGTGAACTAGCTTGTCTGTATAGCAAGGAAATTTTTCAAAAGAGTGCTTAATTTGCAAGTTAGTGTATAACCCATAACACTTTTTACTCACTTATTGGGAAACAAAAAGTTTATGCAATGATTTAGAAAAATATATATATAACAGGCTGTGCATACAGACCTATGCAATAAAGCCCTACAGAAATTATTGATTACACTTTACCTTCAAAATATTAAGCTTTTTGCCAGTAACTATAGGTGTATTTTTTTATTGTAAAATGTTTAGTGTATATCTATTTCTTTTTTTTTTTTTTTTCTGGATTTATTTATGTTTTTGTGAAATTTTTCATTCAAGTAGCAACCTAAATAATTTTGCTTGAACCATTGTTGTCACACAAAACTAATGCTTGTTGAAAATAAATATTAGCTGAAGTTGAGAATATTAATATTACTCCAGATAATCCTTCTTAAAAAGACATTTCCATGTCAGAAATGGCAGAACTAGCGGAAAATGGATTAAAATGTTTGAATTATTCTTGTATATATGCCATAAAACCAATCTATTCTCAACTTTGAAATTAAAATTTGACTCTTTTGTGGTGAAAGGCAATATTATTGAGATTTAGAATCTAAACATTTCAAAAAAAGTGCTAAAGGCAATATTCCAATTAAGAGGTTAAGCTAGCAATAAATCTAGTGCTGCCAGTTTTTGCAAGTTTCTTCAATCATCTTTTTATTGTTTGTAGCTTTTTAGCGAAGCTGAATGAGCCGATGTCGTTCTAACCCAAAAATGAAAGCGCAAATGAAAAAATCTCTTTAAAACATTTTAAATGCTTATTGCGTGATTGTTGACGAAATTAGAAGCCATTGTTGTTGTATTGTTTTGTTGATAATGACACTAAGTGCAAAAAAAATATAAAACATTTTGTGGAGTTTAACTAAGCATAAATTTAGATTTATTTTTAAAATGGTTTAAATTTATATTTTGGTTATAAATTTGGCAAAGTTCATGGTCTAAATCTTGAAATATTTAGATGATAATGAAAACGTAAAACTTCTCAGTTTTATTCTCAATTAAAAAAACTTTTTTGCGCAGTATTTGCTTTATTAAAAACTAAAGCGCTCTTTAAAATAAAAAACAATTTAGACTCTTATATATTTTAAAACCTACTGATATATGTCAACATAGACAAGGATTTTCTAATTTTTTTTTTTTTTTTTTTTTATTTTTTATTAGTGACACTTGGATCATTCCATTTGAATATCAAACTTTACAAAAAAACAACAGCAAATGGACGGTGGTTGAAAATAGTGTATCATGGCTAAACATGAGCAATGGTAAGCTTCGTGTTTTTAACAAAGTGTTTCCACACTCAATAATTATCAAAAAAATTTTATTTCAAATGTTATTCTTTTGTTATTAACAATTTTTGATTTACGCTTTAATTGAAATACCAAAAGCATTTTCTCACTGGAGGTAGGTTAAGAGAACCCCCAGTTCAGAGTGCCCATTGTGAAGTTTTCATTTTGACAAATTGAAATTCCAAATTTTAAACATTACATAGATAAATATATAAAGATTTTTTAAGAATATAGAAATATAACACAAAGTACTTTTGGTGGATCAAATTGATGCTATCTGTCTATTCTTTGTGAATTTTTAGCAAATTTTTTAGACAATTATTGTTATTTTTGTTCCAAATTTCAAAATTTTTATACACTTAAAGGAAGAAAACGATTTTTCACCAACTGATTTTGTTGAAAAGAAGCTTTGCAAACATTTTTTCCCAATACCAAAATTTTGAAAAAATCTAATCAAATCGCTTGTGTGTATTACAGGTTGTTTGATGCAAAAACGAAGATTGTGCAGCTGGTTGTTAGTTTAATATTTTTTTCAACCGGAATCTTTTAAAAACAATAACCTTATCCTAAGCTTTTCTCATTTTAATGGTTTAAAAATCACCTTCTGTATGTCATGATAGACAGTAAAATCTGCCTGGTCAAAAGCCTCTATTACTTTCAATGATATATTTCCAGGCGAGAGTGAAAGTCAATTTGAACAGGTTTTTTTCTTGGAAGTAAAGGTTTCTCAATTTGAAACAACTTTTATTTGACTTGACTATTTGTTAAAGGCTTTCAAACGACATTTTTAATTGACCCTAACCTTTGCACAGTATTCATAATTACAATTCAATGTTTTTTCTATTCAATGCACTTTTTGCATTCATCACTTTCTATAGGCCTGCTGAGACAGTATTTATTGTAAAATTTGCCATGAAAGCTTGTTTGAGTACATAATCTTAATTATCTAAATCTTTGATTATCACATAAAAAATACAAATCCCCCCTATTCTATCACATCGGATATCAATCTCTCATTTATGTTACAGTGCAGTTAAACGTAGTTGTTTCTTTCTTAGCTGACTTGGAATTGTCACGTGACTTAGTTGTAAAAGGAAATATAAAGCAAAATGGCTTCTACAGAGTTAACTATGATTCTCAAGGGTGGAAGAAATTGACAGATATTTTGAACAGTTCACATGAGGTTAAAATTTTATATTAGGTTTTGAGTTTTATTATTTTTGGGGTTTAGTAAGAGTGTGATAACATGTTTGACTGAAAATATTCACATAATCTGTTTTTAGCATGATATGAGATATGACATGCTTTGTTATTTTCTCGTTGCGTGGGATTTATAAATAGTTGTGCATGATTATGAGGTTGCAAATCAATGAAAATATAGCCTTATAATTGGAAAAAGAAAGGAGGTAAAAAATCGTTTTATCAAAAAATAAAATGCTTTTTTTTTTTAAGTAAGATTTTCACTATGAAATAGTACATTTCAAAATAAATTTGTTGAAATGTACGATTGAATATTTGTTTTTTTTTTCATATCATAGTATCTTTATCATACCAACTTTTTAGTGGAAGCAACTCGAGGAAACCTTAAGGAATCACTTCATAAGTAACTACAGCTTATATTTTGCTAAATATATATGACTATTTATTGTGAAGCTGTTTAAGGGGGTTTACAAAATATTCCTTAGTTTTACCCGTTTTAAAGGGCTTAAAATGAATATTTAAATGATTCAATCATTTCTAAGGTTCTGTCGATTTTTAAACTTGTTTACTAGCGCAATAGTAGTAAAAAATGTTTATTATTACGACCCATTCTCTTTTACGCTTGTTATCTTCGTGACGTCACACTGTAGTTTCTCAGAGTATAGTGGACTATTATGATATTTACCTATCTGTAATTTACTTTCATTTTTAAAATATTTTTTCACTGTCTAATCTGCCATGTTTATAAATGACATGACGTGACAACCCCTATAACCTATCAATCATTATTATCCATCGTTCCATTGTCCATTATTCTTGTTGAGGTGGTTGTCGACTGAGGATGAAAATGTTACTAAAAGTTTAATACAATACAATGTCAAAATTTGATGAAATTGTGTATTAAGATTACAGAAATGGATTATTTAAGGAAAAACATTTTATGAAAATGAATTTAGTTGACAGTGGTTGAAAATGGTGAATTTACGTATTTAAAACAATGACGTTTATCAGTCTCTCATCCTTAACACTCTAATCTCTGTACCTGGATAGCTCTGTTGATAACATATCTGGCTCCCAGCCCCAAGGTCTTGGGTTCAAATTGGAGTATCGCCTACTCAGTGTATGAGTATTCATTCATATTTTTATTTAACGTCGCTAGTCATACATAGTCTTGAATAAATAAAAACTCATTAACACTAACCTACACCAACAAATATTTTTGGTTTTCAAAAAATAATTAAATTAAAAAGCTAACCACATATACTACGTGTGCATGATGTGCACTTCCAACTGGGAATGGACTTTTTACACTGGCCTAAAGAGTTTTTAAATTTTACTATAAGACTGTTCCAGATAAAGCATGCTTTAAATAATGAAGAATTTGTTCCGTACGTAGATTTTCATTCCAGAAGAAATTTTAGTACTTGTCCGAAAAGAGAAGGGAATTTGTTTGAGTTAAATTTTTTTTTCCCGCATTAACTCTGGATTTAATCTATTAAGAGTCTTATACTAGGTATGTATGTATGTAAATTAATGTAAATGTAATGTAATATAATGTATGTATATATGTACGTACGTATGTATGTATGTATGTATGTATGTATGTCTGTATGTATGTATGTATGTATGTATGTATGTATGTATGTATGTATG
>JAUZNK010089725.1:0-12587 GCA_035046665.1 Euphysa ruthae | reverse complement strand
ATTATATAGACATCCATTAGTGGTAATTGGTATTCACAACAACTTACAGTAATACCTACATGGACAGAGCATCAATGGCTTGTAGAAAGTTATCTGATTTACTTGATCCATCATTCTAGTAAAAAACATTCTTCCCTATTATTTTTGTAATTGATCTTAATTCTAGACAACAGGCAAATATAAATTGCTCGTGTTCTTGATTGGCACACATAGGCTTAAAATTTTTGTTTTTCTGTCGTTACAGAGGTACAAGAAAAAATTTTTTGACCATGCAAAAAATTTTGTCTATTTTAACGATATCACACATAAAAATTATTAATGTCATACATGAAAATAATTCAAAAATAAAAAAATCTGCATTATAATATATTTAGGTAATATTTCTTATGTTAGTTGTTATTTTTTATCTTAGTTACGCTTTGTATGTTAGTTGTCTATTTTATGTTAGTTATATATGAAATGGTCAAACAGGGTAAACAAAACTTGTTCGTTTGATTATGGATTAGATAACACCGAGAAATAACATTTTTGTAATTTGCTGTAATTCAGTCACGTATAAGAAACCTATTTCAGGTTCATGTTGGAAACTCCTATCTGTTAAAAATTATAAAGTTTAAACATTTTTTTAAAAAGCATGTTTTTTAATTATTCTCAAAAGCCATTACATTTTTAAAATTTTAAGAAAACAAAAATATTAATCTAGGCGTGATCCTGTTAGTAAAACATGAATATTTTACCAGAAAAACGAAATATTTATATTAAATTAAATATTAAATATTAATTATTATTTATATTAAATGATAAATTTCTTTGAAAATCAATCAACCTCATATTCATGTCACTGATGTGTTATTGATGTGTTATTGATGTGCATTATTGATGTTCTCAGACAGGTTAAATATACCTAAGTTGAGTGGATTGAAAACATCATGGAACATATTTTTATTAAAAATATAAAATATCCAAAAAATATAAAATATCTAAAGTCTATGAATTATTTCTTTTTAGTTTGACATTTAAAGGCAAATAAGAACAAAAACAACTCAGCAACTAATAAATGAAATATGACTAACGGAATATTCTAGTATAGCAGTCAACGAAAAGACAGTATCACTGGCACAGAATTAATAAATGAAATATGACTCACGGAATATTCTAGTATAGCAGTCAACGAAAAGACAGTATCACTGGCACAGAACTAATAAATGAAATATGACTCACGGAATATTCTAGTATAGCAGTCAACGAAAGGACAGTATCACTGGCACAGAACTAAAAATAACATTGGTTAAATAGTATTTGTTATTACTAACAAAACATTGATGTGGAAGTAAAACAAAGAAATTTTGGTAGTTTTCAGATCAGGGAAATAAATTTCTGCAAAACAAAAATTCAAATTTCTCTTAGCAGAACTTTTAAAAGAAAAAAGTTGATATTTTTAAAATAAATTCACAGGAGAGAAATATTTTCACGCCTGGCTAAAATCAGTGCTTTTGTAAAAACAAAACAATTCACAGAAATTAAACTTATTAAAGATATTAAAATCTGGTAATCTGGAAAAATTACAATCCACAAAATAGTACTGCAAAAAATATTCCTCAATGCTTTTATTGACAGACTTCTATTCAAAGGAAGGGGGAGTCAATTATCAGAATCCAAGATAACCTCTTTAACTACCAAAAAATCACGCCAAAATGTAAAGCCCTTAAAGGGAAACACATAGATATTTACTACAGTTGTTATTTTACAGGTTCTATTACACATATATTTTATACATTTATTTATATTTCATATTTATTCGAAGTCAGTTTGAAGTCATATATGATAGAATAAAATGACAATATTTTAAATTTAAAAATTTGAAAAATGTAACCAACCTTATTTTTGTAACCATTCTGTGCTACAAAGGAACCATATGAAAGGTCGTCTAAACTATGAAAAAGATTTATTTTTAAAAAACGAGGCATATAAAACAAGTTATAGATCCCCAAGAGCTATCAAAATCCATGACTCACCTGAAAATTTTGAGTAATAAAATAACACCATAAAAAAAATCCAAATCATAAATAGTAATTACACTGCTTCAGCTTCAACTAGAAATATCACACCATCTAGAGTGTTTAACATGCCAGAGGGATAGATAACTAGATAGACAGATATAAAAATAGCATATACTAACCTATATTTGTCAGCTAGACCTTGAATCCAATCCTTTACATGACCACGATATTGAGCATCCATCGCAGAAAACTTCTGTTTACATTGAACTATGGGAACACTAAAAAATAAAACAAGTATAATAGGTATGCAACACATAATGGTGCAAATTAAAAAAACTTTTATATTTATCTATGGAACATTATGATATAGTTATACAAACATAATAACAATTTTTGCATATCCAATAGTTTTGTTGAAGATTAGGTTTATGTATTCTAACATCCTACATTACTGTAATTTCAAAGCAATATTCAATCTTCCTATAATACCATAACTCTTTATGTTAGCTAAAGAACTTCTAGATATTTCACACTTATTAAGTGCGATTATAATTCTTGATATATTGTGCTTTTAAATATAAGTATATAAATAAAATAACATATAATATAAATAAATTGAAATGTATAAATAAATAATATTTAGAAATTTTCTGTTATTGGCAAGTCAGAAAACGAATTATATAAATTTTTAATACTCTTAGAAATAAATAATAAAATAAATAAACAATAAACAATTCTCTGCATTACTTCTTTATCTATATTGTGACAATAAACAGTTTAGGAAAAGAGGATGGCTAATAAATTTTAGGAGGTATAACTTTAAAGAGAAAAAGAGGTTCGACATTATGAAATTAGATGAAATTCTAATAATCAACAAACTAAATCACATCATTATTTACAATACCAAAATATATTTTTAATGCTGTGTCAATATTAATTAAACTTGAATAAATTTCAAAATACTTCGCAGAATCAAGGCTAGGATTGTCCTTAAGGGAGAAAATAAAAACACAAATCTTACCCAATATCTGCAAACATTTCATGCAGCCTCTTCTTTCCTTTCATAGTAAAAAGTCGTAAACTACAAAATAAAATAAGCTCAAAAAATTATGATTTAAACAAGATTTTTTTTTGAAAACAGGGAACAAACAACCATGGTGGCACAAACATAGTGTTATTGGTGTAATGGGAAGGTTGTTGTTTTTTGCTTTTGGTAAACAATTAGTCATTTTAAATTTCCCAAATCTTTTTGGAAGGAGAGAAAATTTTGAAATTACTAATTGTTACTTTATAACTTATAAATTTATACCAAATATATAAGTATAAATATATAAAAATCGTGAATACCAAAGATGATACCAAAGAAGTTCATTTATCATTTTTTTAAAAAAACAAGATGGGTAGGAGGATACTGTGTTTTCATCAGAGGTTAAATTAATAGCTACTAACCTACAAGACGTGTACTGTGAGTTGAAGAAACTTTCGAAAATTGACCAATGTCTATATAAATCTAAACGCAATCTTGGTGAAAGGGTTAAGGTTTAATGGTCAGAAAAATTTGAAATCATAAATCATAAGAAATTTATTCATTGGTTTATAAGAATGCAAAACTGCCATAAGGATAATGGAACTCAATTTTCTTTTATATGAGATGATGGAGGATGTGCTAATTCTACTGTTACTATGATTGGTTTTAATTTCTAACAACAGCAGTTGTTGTTACCGAAGAATCGTATTTTTGCTTCTAATTCAGTATTTAGATTTAGTTTGCCACGTATTAAGAGATTCAAAACCAATTGGGATTTTTTTCAAGGTGTAAATGCTTAAAATGATAAAAATCTAATAATGGCGGATTTTTTCAAAATGGTAGTCAAATTAATCGGTCAACTGTGACAAAAAATTTTCTGATATAACTTATTTTCAACAGAATTTCATGCTGGTCATTATTTAATAAAAGGTCTATAACCTAAAAATTTATATTTTTTGAGTTATTACCAGAATAAAAATTATAAAGATGGCAGCCAAAAACATACTTTTTTTTAAATTTTTTTAGCAAATTATTGTTGATTGCAATATTCTAACGTTTATAAATACGTTTCTTGAAGTAATTACTACTGCAAAGTTGTCTGGTAAACCTTCATCTTTGTTGGTGTGAGGAACCATATTCTATTGTTGTTCTAGCCATTTGTCCACATTTATGTTCAAAATGATAGCAAATGAAAGCTTTAATACTGTATGGTGAAAAACAAATAGTACTACTTTAAGGTATGTAATTAATAAGCTAAATTATCAAAAAAAAACACGTTTTTTGATTAATTAAAAATATTCAACATTTAATAAATCTTATCAAAATCTTCCTTTTTTTGTGAAAAGCTTCATTAACTTGCTAATCTTCAAGGTGTGTTAAAGTATTTTTTTATATCTTCAGGAATGCAATTTATCTTTGACCAATGAATCAGAGTTTCCATGTATTATCTAAGGCAAAAGTAATTAATAAGAGGGTAGTATGGTAATACAAACTGAAAAATTCCAAAAACTTCAAATCCTTGTTTTAGCATATTTATTTACCATAGAAATCAAATATCAAGTTTGTTTGATAAAAAAAAAAAAATACTTACCTTGGTTAAGAACGATTTTTCTCGACATTTATTTAGCCATTTTTTGAAACTGTCCCTACAGCAAATATTAATCCATTTGGTTGCTAGGTGAGTTTACCCAAAATCAAATGATCCAACAATTTAAAAATCACATTAGTTGAATCTACGAAAAACAGAGATTGCAACTACGGAAAAACCTCATTCTACAAACTGTTTCCAAAAAAATGAACCCACCATTTTACCACATTTTAACTTTCGCGAGGAGGTAATTACCCACCTAATTATTTTTTAATCTATTTTTCATTTTCATTTTAAATATTTTCATTTTTCATTTTAAATTCTGTGTTATTATTGCATTAAAAACTAATGAAACTCAAAATTAAAGAATTTTCTTGTATTACCATTAAAAAAAAAAACTACCTGAAGATGCAATTCCGGATTGAAAGATCGCTTTGACCCAACTACAACCATCCAACCATTTTTCCCATAAGTTCAATATGCAACCTTCCAAACATTATCAAAAACTTATCTTACCCTAAATACTCTGGCCAGGAAACATTAATTAATCTCTCTATATTTTTTCAGTTTGCAGTAGTGAAAGATTGGTTGTGGTTAATATTATCTACTACCGCTGTTGTGAATACACTTTCATTAAGATTTGCTGGACAGACAAAATCTTCTTTGGCGAGTCAAGACAGTACATGGTTACCAAGATTTGTATAAACTTCAAGTACTCTACTATACTATATCTACTATATAGATATACCAACTTCTGACAATTTGTCTATTAGACCTTTTTTTCTCGATTTAGCATGTAATAAAAACAACATAAATAGGTAACGGAGGTTCCACTGCTTTACTATGGATCCTAGATATTTATTTCTTTAATCTTCGAAATGTACAATTATACAAAATAAGTTGCGTGATTGTTAGTGCAGTTTGGATCTCAATTCTTAGGCCAATGTTAGTTTTAAAATGCGCACCTCTAAGCACCATGGTCACGAAGCACAATAAGGATGGTCTAATTATTTATTTTCGACACTCAAGCTAATGGCAAATTTAGAAGTAAAATCAGACATATCACGTCAAATAATTTTGGCTGCTTTGGATAAAATGATCACAACATCATGACAATTTGTTTTTTATTCTATTAAATTTTATAATATTCTATTCTTCAAATCGGTTGAATTTACTCGATTTGTAATTTAGCAGCAAAGGTGTGATAGAGGATATCATTAAATTTTGCTCAAATAGGATAGTTTAAGAACAGGCTATGCTTCTCTTAATTCGTCAATATTTGACAATAATTCAGTTAAGGCAATTCTTTACAACACATTTGATTCCTTAATTATTGAAAAATATCTTGCGGTATTAAATCTTTAGCACTTAACTTTGTTAACAGATTTTTACCATGTAAGTCTTTAGCACATTTCTTATTTTTCTACCTGTTTTAAAAGTTGATGCTCCTTCACTGTTTCTACAAAAGATATTTTTTTCTGAACATTGGATGCAGCATTACAGCTTCACCTAGTTATTTTTGATGAAAAAGGTCTTATTTGGTCATTTGATTTTCATTTAGAGCCAATTTCATGCCACCAAATCAAAATGAAAAGTATTTCTTAGCTAAAAACTTCTGTGTGAAAAACATACAAAAAAGAGAGAAAGAAAAAATAATACATATTAATGATGCATTTTTTATTTTTGCATTTATAAACACAGTAAAATAAAATGTTTAAAAAATTTAAACGTTTTTTTCCTAAGATGTTAACATAATTTTTATTTTTAAATAATCAAGACAATGTTTACATTTTAAAAATAAACATAAAGGGTATCTAGTTCTGCAAGATTTTTGCCATTTATTTAGCTGTATTCTTATTTGCAGCCATCATACCAGAACGATTATGTAACTTAAATACACAGATATCCATTAGTAATTCACCGATTTCTGGAAATTCCTTAGGATTCGTTACATTGCAGATTTTTGCTTAATAAACTTTAACAAAGGAAACAAAGATCCCAATTTTTATCCAAATTATTATTAGTTTCTTGAAAATATAGTACGAGTCAATTCCCTTTTTAGCACCAATGTTTACATTTAATACTGTATGTGAATTTTTCACGACAATTATTTTCCATTCTCCTTCATTGAATATTTTAGTATTAATTTATGTCTTATCATGTATTATATTTTTTGACGCCATATTAATTTATATTTTTGTTAATAACTCAAAAACTATACTTTTTTAGGCCATCTTCTTCTAATAAATATTGATAAGCACAAAATTTTATACAAAATAAGCTATTTCCCGATATTTTTAGTGATATGAAATTTTTAGCTATTTTTTTCAGCTACCAGCTTCAAAAAAATTTTTTTTTCGAGAATAAACTACAAGTAAAAAGTATTGGTGCACCATTTTGTAACAAACATTGTTATGATAAAGATATCTTTTCAACGAATCAAAGTATTGGTGCATCGCTTTGTAACAAATATTGTTATGATAAAGAATATCTTTTCAACAAATCAAGAGAACTGGCTAAACACAAATTTGAAGTTAATTCGCAAAGACAAACAACAAAACTAAGACTAAGATTTAAGAATAACACAAAACATACTCGTAAGATAACTAAAGAGAAAAAATGTGAAAATTCTAAAAACACAAATCTTTTCAATAATGATCAAAAAAATTAGTACTGTTCCCAGATTAAGTTATAACCTAAGATAACATACACAAATTAGGAAATTTAACATTTCATATCAGATAAAATCTTAACATATCTAAAACTGAATATTATGGAATATATATCTTACATCTAAGCCTTATTTTTAAAAATAATTTGCTTCCTGCAAGGCTTCAAGCCACTACTAGACAGGAAACTAAAGAGGAAATAAAACTCTAAACTTTCCACACCCTAATGCAACTCATATGATGAGTGGGCAATACCCTGATTTGAACCCATGATCTTGTGGTTGGGATTCAGATGCTCTACAGACTGAACTAACTGGTTTCCCTCAAAAATAAAATTCAACTAAAAAGATATAAATTTTTTCTAAAAAATATTAGAGAAAATCTGTAATGCTTAGAGGCTGTTTTAAAGGGTGTGATAGATATTCAAAATAGGCCAAATTATCATAGATGAAATATTTCTAAATTAGTTAGAGCTGAAAAAAATTTAAACCAGAATTAATAGAATATTATTTTCTAAACTAAAAATTAAAAAAAAAAAAATTCTTAAAAATAATCAAGACTTTCCAAACAAATTTTTTATTGAGGCCAAAAATTCCAAAAAAAGAAAAACAAGAAAGCAGGGTATTGGACCAATTAAAAGACTAACTATATCACCTTCCATGGAAGTTTATACTTACTATATATTTATCATATGAAGTAACTGTTTATTATTTACAAATGTTATATAAAGCCTCATATGGATTATTGCGATGTAATTTACAATAAAAAAAACTTGTAAAGAACTTTAATTCATCCATTATAAAGCAGCCTTAGTAACTACTGGGACTATTACTATTACAGGAAATTTATTTCAGGAATTTGGACTTGAAAGTGATTGTGATCATCAGAGGTATCAAAGGTTATTTTAATTTTTCAATATTGTTTACAAAAATTTTCAATGGAGGATTTAAACCACTATTCAAAACTAATTTTTTCTAATGTCTGGAGCTTTATCCTGAACTAAGCAACTCAATTATCAGTTTCAGTATTCAACACTTGGTTAAATTTTACCGTCCGAATCCTGGTTCTATTTTTGGAGAATATGATGAAGCTATAATGCAGCCATAATGTCAAAAACTCCTAAAACATCTACAAGTTAGCATAAGTCACCTTTTATATCAAATTTAAACACAACATTCTACATAATTTCAATCTACTTTCAATCTACTTTGCAGTTGTAATGTTAAAAGTGCAACTGCTTTACACAATCTTTGCAATCCACCAGAACTTGTCATAATAAACCTTAAAGGACCAATAAAAAATTATTCTGACAAAACCTGGTAAAGATTCCTTATGTATTTTTAAATTTGGTAACATATATATATTTAATACAAAAAATGCAGTTATGAGAACTTAAAGCTACACAAGGCTGTATCACAGTTATATACTATTAAATTTAAAATTTATTATTATTTATTAAGGTGAAAAGGATACTCATTTTCAAAAGAAATTTTTGTGCAATTAATTGATTGAATGTTTTCTTCATCAGTGATATTGTGTCGCAACACGTGATCTCGTAAGTTATTATAATCATCAAAATATTTTTCTCTAAAAATATGACAACAAAAACTATATGACAACCTAAATTTTCACATCCATTGAATAATTTTTCCCTAAAAATAAAACATACCGTATCTTTTTGCTTCTATATCATTAAGATTTTGAAACATACAACATTTAATAGAATTTTTAAAATTTTCTTAAAAACTGGAAATAACATTTTACACGAAATAACATTTTGTTGTATACTGATAGCATATTCTAATAAAAATTTTAGCCTTACTCCCAATAATTTTAGATACACACACAGATCGTCTGTTATTTAGTCATAAAAAACATATTTAAGATAAAAAAAATTGAAAAAAAATTATTAATAAAAAAAATACAATCAATTTTATTTTTAAATTTTTAAATGATTTCAATAAATCTTTTAACACTATGATTAAAATCCTAATGTCCTGTTATCAACCTTAATAGACTTACACTATATACTAAGGCAGTGTGGCATAGTGGTAGCACATTTCCGATAATATTCAATTGTAATGGAAAATGTCATGAGTTCAAATCCACTCGAGAGCGAAAATAAAAATTTTCGTCATTATTGTTGCCATAGCACAAATGGGAACTTTAAATTGAGCCACTGCCCGATTCACTGAAAAGATCATTCAGATCTTCTTCCGAATTAAAATGTTCATAATCAAACACAATCAATCGATCTTTATTCAATTAAGCGAACTTAACTTCCAAGTAAGTTTATTGATAACATTAAAAATCATTGATTCTTTACTAACGTTCACGTCAAGAGTCAAGAATTAAATATTTTGTGCCTAGAAGACTTGGCATTTTCCCACTATAAATGTGTTGCATGGGGAGAAATTCTCTGCTTAACTCTTTCAAGACCGCGTTACTGAAAATCGTTGCCACAAGAATGATAGATTTTGAATCAGACTGTGATGGAAAATTGGGTTAAGACTTAGTGTGTCAGCTATAAAAATGTTACTGAAAGATACACGAAGATACACGAAGCTATTTAAGCCCTTGCAATTCATTTCAAAATTTTATGGAGAATTCAATAAAATTGATCTCCAGCCCATTAGTTAAAAATCGTTTACTGGTCAATAAATTTTACTTACATGAAAGGTGAATAAAAACAGTTTGTTCTTGCAAGTTGCTCTTGATTATGTGATAAATGATGATGGAAGTGACAATGAATTGAGTTATTTTGTTAATTGTCAAGATGAAGAAGAAATGAATGTAAAAAATTAATTTTAACGTTCTTATATGCCAAAGTCTCTATATTTTTTTTAAGTATTTACCTGTAATACCTGCTGTCATTTATTTAGCAGCATCTCAAGAATTAGTCATGTTGAGACAGTGAAATAATGGATATTTTTCTCTATACCCTAAGGAATATTCCGTACAAAGTCGATTTATGTTAACTTCAGGACAAAAAAATTGGGAGCTTCTGAAACCAAACTATTTGAAATTTTTGTAAAATTCATGCAGCTAAATTTTGGATTTTCTAATGATATAATTTTTTGGATAATTTTAATTTCCAAATCAGTAATTAATAAGCTTTTCAATAAGGTATCAATTATGAAATGATGACAAACTAATCTAAAGATATAGAATTTTTTGTAAAAATCTCGTGGTCTTGAAAGAGTCAAAGTGATTGCAAAAGTACCAGTTATTGAGCGTTTCACAGTGGCAGCAGCAACTGCGATAGTAGAGCTAATTTTTTCAGCCATGGTGCTTTTTGAAAATAAGACAAACTTGAGAGGTGCCTCATCAAATAAATTTATTCAAGAAATAAATTCATTCATAACGTTGTTATTTTTATTTAATCTAATTTCTTGCAGCAAATATATTTTTTAATACCAAAGTTCAAAAAATCATTACCTGCCCTCCCAGACCACATGAATTGGAGGCCATGAGCTTGTTGGCCATGAGCTTGTTGGCCATGAGCTTGCTGGCTATGAGCTTGTTGGCCTTGGGCTTGCTGGCCATGCTTAGTGTAAATTATTGGTCAAAGAGCTTTTGTCTTTGTATGAGAAATTCTACACATGGAAAATTGGGAACTTGCAAAGCTTAGAGATTACTATGTATGACTGATTAAGGTGGCTGTGATGGCAAAGAGGATGAAAACAGTAACAATCCATAGAAGGGGCATAAATATTTATTTACAAATATATCTTTTATTTTTAACACTAAAAGAGTTTAATGAAACAGTATGGTTAGCAATTAAATTATGGATGTTAAGCATGGTATAATAAATATATTCAGAAAAACTACATGATTCTAAAATGCTTGAACGACACTAAAATACCTATTTTCAATGCATTTTGATGCAGCTACAAATTAAATATTACATTAATTTTTGCATGCCTAAATAATTTGCACGATATACGAAATAAAATTTTAAATCTCACCAAAACCACAATATGTTAAAATTGAATATGCACTATATAAAAATACCTGTCAATTTTAGCAAATAGATATTGTTCTGTCAATCCAACAATAGCTAACCTAAACAAATAAAATTAGTTTAATAGAGATTTATAAAAACATTTAGTTTTCTGTACAAAAAAAGTAAATAAAAAGACATCAAGAAAAAATAAAGGCCCCATTCAACAAGTACAAAATTTCAGTCTCATGGTTAAGCCGTTTGAGAATCAACAAAATGGTGTATCAAGAGCGATCTTGAAGGTTTTTTGCCTTTATAGTTGGATAAAATTAGATAAAATTAGATAGCTAAATAATGAATAATAAATAATAGCTACAATAATGGATACTTAAAAATTATAATCCTCAGAATGTTACCAAAAGTTATCTTTAAAAATAAATAAAGATATAAAAGCATACCACAACAATGCATTATTGTCCTTGGTCAACTTCCATGCTAATTCATATAAAATCATTGCGACCTGTCAAAAAATAAGCACAGCTCTCTCTCACGTCAATTTGACTAGTAAATTATCAACAAAACAGGAGAACCTACTACTTATCAGCAATATAAAGTGAAAATCACAAAATATAGAATATGAATATGGAGTAAAATAACTCACTGTACAACTTATTGATTTTATACTGTTGTTAATCTTTTACCCTCAGATTAAAAAAAGGGCACTCATTTGGAAATTCCCCAAATTCTTCTATAAATTACCATTATATGTATTTAAATTTTTGCATATTTACATGGTTACATGGGTTGAAGGAGATAACATAAAACTGACATCCAAGCTATTTCCATGCTAGCATGGGTTTGACAAGGTTGGCTTCCAAGTTATTTTATTTTTGGATACCTTTCATTATTTATTCATTCCAGATCTTCCCATAACTTTCTAAAATTTTTTACCATTTCAATATTTTCACATTTACCAGTCTTGTAGTCCACTCTTCTATTTTAAGTAACCAAAACACTTTGTTTACAGATATAGTCTACTTTGTTTACAGGCTACTTTTAGAAATTAATAGTTAAGGTAATAACTGAGGTAATAACCTAGTACTAAATAGCAATCACGAACAATAGCGTTCGATTTGAGTTTCGCCTAACCAATTGTAGTTAGTGCTGAAGACTCGATTACGCTCAACCTCAAAAATGAGCAATATATAATGAAAGTGACATCTCAAGTGCGAGTTATATAATATGTAGTATAAAACATAATTTTGAGATTAATCTCGCAACATATATACATTCTCAACTCCTAGCGAGAGTATCAACTTCGAACCTAGCATAGGACAGCCTGTTTCGACCTCATTGTGGT
>JAUZNK010089714.1:0-12588 GCA_035046665.1 Euphysa ruthae | reverse complement strand
ATGGACAATTTTTATTCATCTCCATATCTTTTTTATATTTTACGTCAAACATTAGGTACAGCAGCTTGTGGTACATGCAGACCACAAAAAGGTTTACCAAAAGAAATCACAACGGCAAAGGTCAAGACGAAAGGTGAGTCAATTGCTATGACATACAACAATACAATAGTTGCTTATCGTATGTCAGACAGAAAGCATATTGCATTAATTTCTACAGCTTATAACTGCAATCAAACAGATACTGGTAAGAAACATTATCAAAAAAATGAGGCGATTAAACGACCAAATATCATACAACAATATATTAAGTACATGGGCGGTGTAGACTCAAATGACCAGCTACTGCAATACTCTTCATTCTTTCATAAAAGTCTGAAGTGGTGGAAGAAAGTTTTCTTGAGGCTCTTAAATTTATCAATGGTGAATGCCTTCATCCTTTTTAGAGAATGGAAAGTAAATATCACAAATACAAATCATAGAAAAATTTCGCAAACAAATTTTCATGCCGAAGTCATTAGACTGACTATTGAAAAAGTTGGTGGTAGTATTGCCCCACCTCCTAATAACCATGCAGCAGGTGTGCATTTGCCAGTTCAAAGACTAACAGCACGGTATTTTCCCTGAGAGATTCGAATAGAAGGTCAAAAAATAGAATCAGTCAATCGTGTAAAGTTTGCGTGCTTGCCGAACGTAAAATCTCACTGCACCACACGTGCAGCCAAAAAAAAAATACCTGGGCGCGAAACGTCATATGGATGTGAGCAATGTCAAGTTTCATTGTGTGTTGAGCCTTGCTTTATGTTGTACCATACATACATAGATTATATTGGGAAATACATTATGAATAAAAAGAATTAGTTATTTTATTTAGCTTTAGTTATTTTTAATATTAGTTATTTTGCTATCTTAGTTTACAGTATAACAGCTTCGTTGACACACCCTACTTAATGGTTTAAAACAAAAAAAAACTATTTTTACAAATATTTCATTTTTTTTTTTTTCATTTTTCCAAAAAAATCAGAATCCCGTTTCCTAGAAAAATAGCTGGGTCGCTAAGGGTTAAAGAGGATAACTCAGACTTAATTATGATAATTATTCTTGTTTTTAGGAATACGATCATGTTTTTGATGTGGATATTGAAGAAGGGAAACCTCCATTGAAACTACCATTTAATATTACAGGTAAATTGAATCAGATGTTTTCATTTTTCGTAATTAACTTTAGATTTTTTGACAAAAGCGAAATATGAAAATGTGTCAAGAATAATTTTGAATTTCAAATTTGAAATTAAATCATATTTTGTGCAATGAAAGATTTTGGCTTTGGACAAACCATGGTCAAATTTTAATGTAAACGTAAAAATTTAAATGTATAAAAATAGGATAACAATATATATTATTTTCTTATAGAGGACCCTTGGATGGCTGCACATAGCTTTCTTGAAAGAAATAACATCAGCCAGTCGTATGTGGAAGAAGTTGCAAATTTTATAATAAAAAATACTTCTGGTGTTACACTTGGTCCAAACAATCCACAATTAGTTGACCCGTTTACTGGTAAATAATTACATTTGGCATGGTCTAAAATAGTTATTTTAATTTTTAAATCTTGATTAAATTACAATGTATTCTGCACATTGATAATCTTTGACACTCCTATCACCATCTATCTTAATACCAAATGTGCTTGATATCCAAATTTTAATAAATTTCATGACTTTCTTCTGATGAAAGTATTATTAGTGCAGGGGGTAATTTAACCTATGTGGATGTTGTGTGCAACTCTTAGGATGAAAGAAACACCTAAAAATTGGAAAAAAGGTACTTTTTTTATTGTGTTTTTACAGATAATAACAATGAAGTCATAAACGAAATTTTTTTCTTCAAAGCATGGTCAAGTTACCGTTTGAAAGCCCCATTCAAATGCTGATTAAGATTTACAATTGGACTATGGCTTAAATCAGTTATTGTCAAAAAAAAATCTAGACTAGGCTAATGTCATGCAAATTTCCTGAACATAATGAAGTGGTATCCTTGTGAGCAACCTTACACAATCTATGATTCTGATAAAATAAAGCTGTGTAACTGATGTAAGATATAGATACTTAGACATTTTTAGGCCAGATTTCTAATTTCTAATGGTATAATGTGTGAATTATATTATGTCCTGGTTGAGTGGTGTGATGTTTGTGACCATTACTGTGCAATTGCTGTAAATTAAAAATGGTCAATTGTATAATGTGAGTTAATTGGTTTTTTCATAGGTTGATAGGCTACAGTTCAATTTTCCATGCCTTGTGAAATACCTTTCTTTCATTACACTTGTTTTCATAGTTTAATTTCTTGTTATGATCTGATAATTACTATGCTGTTTTTGCCAAGAGACTACAAATTTGTTTTCTTTTATAGTTAAATTAATAAATGAATGGAAATATGTAGTTAGAATGAAGGTTGTATGTTACACACACTAAGAAACTGACACATTACTGGTCCTTTACGGAGTTGATGTTGGCAAAACTAACCCCTTCCAAGTGTTAGTTTGTTGTTTTCCTGATATAGAAGTACTTTCGCTGCCTATCTTCTACAAAAGTTTACCTATTCGCACCATTTTTTGCACTGGAAAAGGCAAAATTCTAAGTGATATCATCATCAGATCAGCGTTCAAAACCCTTGTAGAGGAAAAGTCAGCTCCCACTCTCGGTTCATTGTTTTATGGGTTGTTATCAAACAGCTTGATTTTATTACAAATCTAAGGCATGTTTGAATACCTTTATTTTTAGTCTTCCAGTAGTTTTAGCTTCCTTTTGTGCACTTGGTGATGACAACCATACTATTTGTGATTCTGTTCTGTTCCTGAGGTAGCAAGTGGAGTCATAAATCCTTCTTCCTACCAGAGACAGTTGCTGAGCTCAGCTTTTGCAAGACTGGATTTTCATCAATGTGTTGTAAATGCAACAAAACTGGGCTCACCTGCATGGAAATGTCCAATTACGTCAAATGTGAAAACCATGAAGATCGTTGCAAAGTGCTCATAGGACGATGAGGAGAGTCAGGGGAGGAACAATTAAATTTATTCAGTTTTCATTTTATATGTTAAATGCAAATATTATGCTTTATTTTTGCTTTCATTTGTCATCGTAGATGACGTTGAAGCCATGCATATTTTGAACAACAGTTCTTGTTCATGCTTGAGAAATAAAAGTACGTATATTATCTGTTGAATTTACATAACTGCATGATAAGATATAAAGCGAATGCAATAGATCAAATGGTGCTCACAAAATAAATATTTCTGTCGAAGCATAGATTTTGTTGCATCACTTTTAAAACACAATTGACTAAGTCAGTGTTATGATTTCCTTTAAATCAGAGAATAATCATACTTTTGAGTTTTAACTGTCTTTTATTAAGGTGATTGAGTTTATATATATTTACAAAGCTCCTTACAGAATAAGAATAATCATGCATCATTAAATAGCACAGTTAAATATAATAGAATAGATAGTATGTATAGGGCTAGCGATAATAATATGATTGATTGGCATAACCTGAACAACCCGGAAAAAAGTTCACCGACTGTAAAAATGTGATTCTTCTTCTGCCGACTGCAATATATTTTTTTGTGATTCTTTAGTAAAATACAGTGCTAAATTCTGTTGTACTTTTTATTGCATTTGGTTTAATGATTTGGTTTAATGATTTGGCACTTAATAAAAACATTTTTTTCAGCATCAAAAATTCTTTAAATTCTTTAAATTCTTCTCAGCACTTTCAAGCTGAAAATAGCATAAACGGTAAAAACGGTTTGTTTAAACTATAAGTCAGGCCTCATAAACATTTTTCGTGCTTTTCAAACAAAACTTTTTTTCCTTATATAACTTTTGTTACTAATAATGTCAAGTTAGTTGTTCAATAACTCAATCATTTTATTTTTTAAGTTTATCCAGTTAATTAATATCCATTAATAATAGTTTAATTACTACTGTTAATATAATAGTTCCTAAGGGTAATTAGTGTAATTACTATGCCACTATAGACATGCTTTGTTACACACTGTTCATTAAATGAATCATGTGATCTAAACTCATAACATCTTTCCTTCTTAAGAGTTCCTTTATTTGGAATTTGATTTTATTCCTTGAATCGTTGCAGTATCTTCATGAGGCGTATATACCGTGTACATTCATCCTTTGTTTGTGGTTGTATGTGCGCTGCAGTTTTTTCTTGGATATTTTTTCTATTATCCATCTCTTTTATACATGTTTTAGCTTCTTGCTTTCTTGCTTTGTGCTTTGCTTCGTATCTCAAGAGTTTTCCTCTTCTTCTAACACAGATGAATTCATTGTTTTTTTCCTCATTCATGATGTCTCTTCTGCTGTTACGTCAGAACTGTTGTCCCTCTTCTGTTTTTACATGGTAATTTCTTTTTCCTTCAAGTACTTTTGTTATCGTAATCGGTTTCCATTGCTTTTTTTTCATTTATTCTCATTCTAGCATTATCATCTATGTATAGATTGTCCAATGGCTTTGTGATGCCATCATAATACTTCTTCTGATTGTATTGTATTTCCCTTCTTCGTTCTTGGAATTTTCTGAGTTGACTGGATTTGTTTTTAATGATTGTAGATTTATGGGTATAATTGATCTAAAATTTCTTCCACTCACTAGTAGTGTAAGTGACTTGAATCCATTTACAATTGTTATTGTTACTACAAGCATAGCCTGATATGGATCTTTGTTAGATTCCTTAGCTTTGTTAGCATATTCTTTACTGTTTGGATATGTCTTTCTTCCATTCCATATGACTTTTGGTGGTGTGGACTAGTTATTATATGTTGGAATTCCCCATTTCTAGTGAATTTCTTGAACTGTTTTGATGTAAACTGTGGACCATTGTTACTTCGAAGTGTCTCTGGTATGTCCATTCTTGCAAAAGCCATTTTTAGTTTTTTCATTACTGTTTCTGATCTTGTGTTGTACAACTTCACTATCTCCCTGTATCGACTATAGTAATCAAATATCACCATGAAGTCTCCTGCATTCCAATGAAATAAGTCTGTGCCCACTTCTTGAAATGGACAAGTTGGTATCTCGCTTGGAATCATTGGTGTTTTGTTCAGTTTCCTTTTGTTATGCTGACATGTGTCACATGTTTTTACCATGTAAAAACCTGTTGAAGTTCGGCCAGAATACCGTCCCTCTTATTCGTAATTTTGTTTTCTCAATACCTTGATGAGCTTGGTGCAATCTTATTACTTCTATTTGCATAGAGCGTGGAATTATAATTTTCTGTGCTTTCTACAGAATATTAATTTGGGATATTTTTTCTTGGAATGACCATTATTTCTTAGCATTTTAATTAGTATTATGGCTGTCTTTCGGCCATCCATTTATCGTATAGTTTGTTATTCCTGTTAAGATTTGATCTTCGCTGGTGTCTCTTTTTATTTATTGGAGTTTATTCTCTGTAACTGAACTATTGCTGCATACCATGTAGATTTGTGATTTCATATCTTCTGGAAATTCCTCTTCTTAATCTTCAGTGTGTGCTCTTGATAGGGTATCTGTTAACAGCATTTTTTTAGGTTTTTATATCAAGTTAATATCATATTTTTGATGTCTCAGCAACATTTCTTTTAGTCTTGGTCTTTTGGTCTTCTAACAATTTTTTTATGCTTTCCAAATGTTTGTACTGCAATTCATTCTTGATGAATGCATACTTCAATTATGCTGTTGTAATTGCTTTTGAAGCATATACTACTGGTTTATCCTCTTGTAACAATGCTGCTCCCAATCCTATTTTGCATGAATCCACTTGAATTTTTGACTTGAAATTGACTTTTTTGCTTACCTCGTCATATTTTAACCACTTCTATGAAACAAGCATTGTCTTTATCTTGTTAAAAACAATTGTTGAAGCAATTGTTTCAGTGGTGATGTTATTTCTGAAAGATTTTTTAGGAACTTAGAAATGTGGTTTGTCATCCCCAGAAGTCTTTGAATCGCTTTTTTTTTCTTCTGGCATTGGCATATTACATATTGCTCTGATTTTCTCTTGGTCTGCATGAACTCCTTCTTTCGTTAGTCTGTGTCCAAGGTATGTTAGTTTTGTTTTTTTGAATTCACATTTGTCTATATTCATTGTTAGTCCAATTTCTTCATCTTTATCCAAACATTTGATCAAACTGTCATCATGTCCGTTTTTATTGATTCCCCATATGAGTATGTTTTCTATGTCTGCTTTAATTTTATTGATGTCTGAGAATTTGATAGATTCATTTGTAGAAAACCTCTTGTGCTGAATGTATCCCGAATGGTAGTCTTTTGAATCTGTATCTTCCATCTGGTAGTTTTATAGTTGTCAAGTAGAATCCTTTTTCATCCAGAGGTATCTGTCAATATTCTTTGTTTGCATCCATTTTACTTTTACTCAAGTCATTCTTGTTGATATGTCCTCAAATGTTGGTAGTTGATAGTGTTCTCTTTGGAGTTCTTTGTTGAGGTCTCTGGGATCCAAACATAGTCTCAGGTGTCCATTTGGTTTTTCTACCACCACTAGTGAGTTGACCCACTCTGTTGGTTCTTCCAGTTTTATGTTTACACCTGATTTTTCCATTACTTCCAGTTCTTTTCTTTCTTTTTCATGTAAAGTTGCTGGTATTATTCTTGGAGCATGGATAATGGGTTGAGTATTTTCTTTTAATTACATGTGGTGTTTAGGCTCTTATCTTCCCAATCCACTAAAGAATTTTAAGTACATCTTGAGGATTTCTTCTTTGAAAGCAGATCCTGTTTTTCTTTTTATTCTTTTGATTTTGTTCTTGCTGAGTGCTGTCTTCTTGTATTTCATGAAGGAGTTTAATAGTCTTTAGGTCTTTTAGGTCAGCAATTCTTTACTATTTGTTTCCACCACAAAGAACTTTGTCATCTTCTACATCACCACCACACTATAAGTGAAATTAGTATATTATTGAATCTTTATAACATAAATTATGAATATAAATAACTGGTAGTTTAATGTTTTTAAGAGATTATTATAGGATTAAGCATATTTAATGAGTGATTGCAGCTTTTTGTTGTTTTTCTAATGATAACCAAGCTAGACTATGGATAAAGAATTATTTATGGTATTGAAATTAGAGAAGAACAAACGTGATAATAAATGATAATAATATAAATAAATAAATAAAAATATATAAATATAAATATAATAAATATGTTTAACCAAACCTTTGTTTAATTAATTATTTAAACTTTTTTTATTTTTACCCTTTTATTTTTAACGAAAATGGGTAGATTTATATAGCCACTTGTACTACTGATGCTAAAAGTTTGGATTTGGCCCTGTAAACAACCCATTATTTTATTGAATATCTAAAACTATATGCCTCACTGAGTTTTAACAATGGAAATCTTTGATCTCTTAATTTTTTTTTTTAATGCATAAAAGAACACTTGTTTTCATATTGCATTATACAATGAATTCTTCAAAAAGGTTTGAAACCTCCAATAAAGAACTCATCATGACCTACTTATTACACTGCTGAAACTTAGTAAAGCTGTTTATAAGAGGCTGAAACAAGATTTTTACCCCTAATACCCCTTAGTAATCCCCCTTGTAAACAAAATTTTTTTGCAGATTTAAAAACCAAAACTAATGAATTTTTTACTTTTTAATGAATCTTCTCAAAATGGTGTAATTTTATTATATAATATAATATTTGAACTTGAATACTAATCAGATAACCATTTGTGAGATATTAAATCACCTGCTCTGATATATTGTAAATCCTGATCAATTGCACATTACAAAAATCCCTTAAATATGATGATTAAGTTATGCGGGGATCTAAAATCTAAGCAATAACTATATTTGAATCTATTTTTTCTGGTCACTTTCCATAAAAAGTATGTTTTATCCCCTGCTCTTAAAAAAGTGTCCAGAGTGCTAAAGAAGTGAGCTAAAGAGCTTTGGAGCAATACAGTTATTTGAAAAGATTATCTATGACAAAAGCTAGTATGCTTTTTTCTCCAATTCAGAGCTTTCGTTGGAGGACTTATCCAAGTCATTTGTGGTTATCTAATTAATATAGCATGACACAATCAAGTCTATTTAAATTTTAATCTGTTTAATACCGCAGCTCTTTACTGGAAGAGATTTTTTTTATACATAGGGAAAAAAGAGTCTTTAATCTAGAAGATCATTTCAGAAAATTGGAGAAACAATTAGAAAAATTTCAAATCGTTGAAATATCTTTAAAATTCACTGCTCCATCTTTTGTGACTTCTATTTTATACATTTGTCAATGTTGTTGATGTAGCAATAGATTGTAAACCATGAGTCAATATTTAGGTATTCAACTAAGCTATTCTCAGTATGGAAGGTTTCACTCACCTTGTTTTGTTAAAACTTAATTAGTTAATTGCTTTTCATACAAAAGCGATACACTATATCAATTGTATTTTCATTAAAACAGGGATTTTAGAAAATTATCATATATAGATATTAAATGATGATGCTATCAAAAATATTTTTTATTTACTTATTGCATACTAGTTATGTAAGTTTTTTATTGCTTGTGTGTACGCTTGCCTAATTTGAAGTAGGTATTCAAAAAGAAATTTTCAAGTTCTACCCAAAAATAAGGTGACCTACACTTGTAGTTTGTCAATGATAGAAATGAACAATTTCCATGAGGTTATTTAAAGTTCTGATTAATTTTAATTATGTGATATGAATGATTTGCTTTTTAAATTAAAATTTTTTTTTTTTTTTCAGGTGGTCATGCATATACGCCAGGTAGCAATCCTAACATAACAGGTTTACAACCTACTGGAGGTGACCCTTTTACAGGTGTGACTTTATACTTTATGTTATAATGGGTAAGGTTTGATTCCTGCTTACTTTGAAGCTTAACATAGAAGTTGAAAATCTCTAACCTGTAAATTATATTTTAATCCTTACCCTTATTCTTATTCAGCAAAGGCTGTTGTTTGTTGTGGAGGAATAACTTTTATTTTGTTTAGGGAGTCATGCTTACAATCCAGGGGAAAAGTCTAATAAAGATATTCCAGGTAACATTCCTATTATTACTAATAACACCTCCGATACTGCGTTCTTCCTAAAAGTTGCTTGTGTAGTTATTATAGGTTTCTCATGGTTGACCTATGCTGGGTAAAGGAAGATTTGAAAAAAAAAATCCAAGTCAACTTTTAAGAAACAAAGGAAATAGTAGCTAAGGAAGGCTCTGCATTTATTGCCGAGCAAGAATTTGATTTTCAGTTAAAAGGTCTTGGTTTTTAGAATATTTATCTGTATCAATTACAAGGTGATACTAACTTTTTAAGTTTTTGAAGCCGTAATCTCATTAGGCTTTGAAAAATATTTTTGCAAATCTATAATTTTGGCTTTCTCATTAATCAATTTTTGTTTAAAAAAATTGTCTTTTCAGTTCACTCTTCTGAGTTTTTCCATGCATTTTTTATATTTCATAAAATTTTTTCAAAAATAAATCAGGTAACTTATAAGCAGACCATAACCTGTACCTGTTTTATTAAATATGTTGTCTTGAAATTTTGTAGGATGATTTTTAGTCAAAAATCTATTAATTTTTTAGAGATGAATCTGCCTGTATTATCAAAATTCATATGCAATTTTAAATTTTAACAATTTCTAAACATTGACCATTTAATTATGCATTAAATTTTCCATTTAGTTAAGTGACTGTAACACACCATTTAGCTCATAAAACATGCCATGTAGCTTATAGATGATGTCATTTAGCTCATTTCAGATCAAATACTGGAAATTGGCTTAATTTTAGCTTAATTTTACATTTTTGTTCATTTCTTTTTATTGAGTCTGTGATTGTTTTAAAATTTGTTAAAATAATTGGCAATAGTAGACTAGGCAATAACATAAAACAACGATTTCCTTAGTAAAGTTTAGGCATAGTTGAAAGATTCTGCAGTCAAATTTATATTTAAGGTTTTAGAATAAATTCTTTATGCTATATCTTTACTTACCAAAGTTTCAGGTTTTCTAGCAGCAGGCCTTAGAAAATCTTTTTTTCAACAAAATTTTATGCTTTTTCAATCTTTAGCATTTTCTCTAAATTTATCGATATGCCACGAATTAAATTTATCTGTTATTTCGTATAAATGAGCTTCATCATTTATTATATACAGTCTATTACCTAACTTTTTTTTTCAGGTATTCAAGGCAACAAGGTAGATACTATTTAAACTTACAGTCATGCTATAAAAAATTTAGCTTTTCTGATGGCATTTGTTGAACATCCTCAGAATACGGATATTTTTCTTTTAGAGCTTTCCAGGTGATTTGTGTCATTCTAATTCTCACAATGATAATTTTTACTTGTAAATCTACTGATTATGTCATACCTCAAAAGATTATACAGATAAAGCCCAAGGCTGTTCTGATTCCCTTATCATATAAGTATTGTTACAAAGCTTTCCCTAGAAGTGCTTTGTAAGTAAGTAAGTAAGTAAGTAAGTTTGTATTGTTTAAAAAAAAAAAAGCAATTAAAAGAAACTAATAAAAATTAATATTCCAATAAATATTTATATTTATACTAATATTTATATATTAATATTCCAATAGCTGATATTTGGAACTACGACTTGCAATACTATAATTACACAAATATCAATCAGGGTTTTTTCTCAAAAGATTTTACACTCAAAATTCCTCAATGTTAGGTTTCTCAATTATATTTTTGAATTATATGACAAGATTTTTTTTATTTCTGTTTATGATTTGGAGGATGAGGGCTTTACAAAACTGTACTTAAATATTAAATTTAGTGTTTTTGTTATATTTCAGGTTACATCTACTACTTATATACCAGAGGTGATTATCATATTTTATATAAAAATACATAATAAATTGTGCAGAATATTATATGGATTTATTTCCTGTGATTTTTTATATCACTATTTATAGTTTTCCGCTCCAAATCCAGAAATAGGTGTCGGACGCCAATTAAAGTCTGCCACA
Organism: Euphysa ruthae; assembly: GCA_035046665.1. Taxonomy (NCBI): domain Eukaryota; kingdom Metazoa; phylum Cnidaria; class Hydrozoa; order Anthoathecata; family Corymorphidae; genus Euphysa; species Euphysa ruthae. The sequence goes on along the minus strand of JAUZNK010089714.1, from coordinate 1,569 downwards.
GGCAAATTTTAACCAAATCTAAAAGCTAAATAAAAATTAAGGCCACCAACTAATTGACTGGTTTCATAAAGAAGTTAGCTCTCAAACAAAGCGTGGTAAGAACTTCTTTCATCTCATTTAGTCATGCTGTTATCATTCGGGTATCAATGTTTTTAATAGAAATGTAACAGTGGGTGTGCTCTTTATAACCTCATCCTCAATGCAAGTGAGGCTAAAACATATATTCTCTGAAACTTGTTTTTTTATGTGCTCAGTTGTGCTTTTAAATAATTAGTGTTACAAATTAAAGTTTTAAAATATGGTATATAGTTATATTTAATACTTATATAGTTATATTTAATATTTATATAGTTATATTTTATATAATCAATTTTAGTTTTTCATTAGAATTTTCCAAATTTTTAGGCCAATATAAATAAAGGATCTTTTGCCAAACAAGTTATTTATATAAGGGATTTATAAAATCACTGTATGTTGTATATTTTATTAAATGTTTTGGAAACCTTTTAGAAGAATTGTGAGCAAGTATTCTGATTTTTTGCCCACTTTTATGATTTATTTTCAACCGACGTTAATCCGAAATCATCTGACTCACACCCAAATTAGATTCTTTTATTTTTCAGGTTTAAAAATTTGTCTCTTCGTGTCTATGAAAATGAGTTTTTTTCTTTACATCTCTTCATCTATTTTGAAACAATTGCTGTAATCCTGCTAATGAAAGCATTCTTTCTTTTAGAGAAATTACCTGAAATTTAAAACTGGAAAAACTCCAGTAATCATAGCTAAAATGAAAGAGTTCAACACTCAAGTCAATCAGGTATACGTTTTAAAAGAACATTTTATTTCATAATTCTTAGTTCACCAATTTTAGCTTTAATAAATAATTTTCAGTACGTTAATTAATTTTCATTAATTTTTTACAAATTTATATTTGGGCTTATATTTTTTACCTCACAATGTTCAGTCAATAGATGTTATAATTTAATAATTTTTTGTATTTTGCAGTTAACAAAATATTATTTATTGTTACCTATCTCTTATTTTGGCATACCATTTGTGTCATACTTTTGACTCTTTCATTAATTTAGTGATATCTATAGTAATATGAAGTAAAAAATGTTATGCATTTTCTCTTTATTATAGGAACTGCAAGTTAGTGATAACGAAATTCAAATATTATCTGGTAAATTGGTTTGATTATTTTTATTAACAATTTTTTACATCAAGGTCTGCCTTGTAAATTAACCTTAAACCCTTCTATTTTTTTCATTTGTTACATAGTTATATATGTTATATTTGTATTATATAGCATAGTAATATTATTATATTATATACTATATTATAGCAGTAGATTCGTTATTTTCACATAATCCCAATATCTATATTTCTAAAGCAGATCTCAAAAGTTATTTCTTTTTGCCACTTCTAAAAACCATTTTTTATTTAACAGTAAGTACTATGATCAAATAGACAGAATCGCTATGGGTTCCTTAGCGGAGTTGGCACAGTGGTAGGACGTTTGACTCCAGAACGAAAGGTTACGAGTTCGACTCCCACCTCTGGCGGAAA
>JAUZNK010089692.1:0-12589 GCA_035046665.1 Euphysa ruthae | reverse complement strand
GTGTGTGTTGAAAAATTTTTGAATTTTACTTTCTTTAGATTGCGTGTAACAGGGTTTAAAAGCCTTTTTTTATTTATTTTGCTGCTATATTATGAAATAATCGATCATTAACACTTTGGGGGATCGGCATAAACCAGTACGGAAAAAACAGTAACAGAAATGTATATATTTCTAAACATGTAATTATCGCAGTTGCAACGTAACGGTTCGATGATGAGAAAGTTTTCTGTTCTTTGCATAAGTTTTGTGAGTAATTTTGGCACGCTTATCACGAGATAAGCGTGTTGAAATAACTCAAACCGAGAAAGCAACATATTCAGACAATGCATTAATAATTTATGGTTATACCATTATTCTCGTGATCTTTAAATAGCCGACAAACATTGCCCCAGATCCTGAAAAGTTTCGTGACCAAATTATAAAGAGTAGTATTATTTGGTATATTTAGCTCAAAAAAAATAAAAGCAAAACAATAAGCACCGTCTTCTTGTAAAGAATAACTTACCCAAGAATATTGCGAAATCCAGGAATGCATGAAAGAATTAACATTATTTACAAAGGTCTTGTAAATAATGTTAAACTTTTTCCGCAACTAAAAAATGACCTTTCTCAAAATAAATTTGAATATCAGAAGAAGAGTCTGAAAACGAATGATTATTCAAACAAATGCTAGGAGAGGAAACGTCTACTCAAGAAAATGATACAAGAGACGTTTAAGACTTGAAATATCGGATACAACTATAAGTGAGATATGCTCAAAATTAATTTTAGATTAAATTTTACAATCATGTTCAACTGATAAAACTGATGTGGATGCAGCATTTCCTGTTGAGACTGGAATAGTGCAGGTTGCAACATAACCCTTTTAAAAAGGTATATTTGATTTCAACTGTTTAAAGCACGAAGACAAAAATGCTTTTTTAAATCCACTATATCACAATACAAAGATGAATTTTTCACAATTGGTAAAAAACCAGTTTTCTTGCAAAAGAGAGGAAACATTAGTGTTAAACCATAACAAATTTAAAAAAATTAAGGATATTTATTTTTACCACGTTGTGTAATGAGTAACTCATTGGATTTTCTTAAACCACACTCATTATATATGGACTGAATAAACTTGTTTAACGCAGAAGGCAATACAGCTAAACTCAGAAAGGAAGCAACTTTTTTGTTTAGGCAGATCAAAGATCAAATATTTTATCGCTTTCAATCTCAAAAAAAAGAACCAGAACAATTAAAAGTCAAACAAATACTATAAACTGTCAAAAAATTCAAATATATTCCGTGCTCAATTTGATTAAGAAACAATGAGCAACTTGAATAAAAGGATGCATTTTCAAATAACTCTGTTAATGTGAGCAGTCGAAGGGTGTTTGCATTTGTTTCGGAGCTGTTTTCGAAAAATGCCGTTGTGCTGTATAAACAGTTGCCATTCTCTAGTAACCTTGATACACAAACATGAAACATTTACTAAGCCTTATTACTATTATATATTATTATTATTTGATGCCAAACTATAGCTAGCTTTTAGACGATTGCTTAAAAATTTGCTTACCTTAGCGTTTTCTAGTCTCATTGAAGGGGATTTTATACACTAATAAAATTTTAGATTTATCATTTTTTCAAAAACTTTTTATCTACATATTTAACTATCTATCATAGGATCCGATTCCGAGGTTAAAAATGCCATAAAACAAACTTAAGTGCCTTAAAATTAATTTTTTTAAATGTTTCTGAAAAATGGTTTTTAAATTTTTACCCTAGGAATGGATTATAGAGTTGCTAAGGTGTTTTTGCCCGAAATACTAGCTTAATCAGCTCGGTTTCTTTCCATAATTTAAATACGAGGGATAAAGATGGCAGTCATATACGACTTCTTGTTAATATAAATTTTTTCAAGCAATGACTCATGTTTATAACCATGAGATCAAAAATAGCATGATTGAAAAATTCTGACTATTTCAATGGCTTGGTACTTTAAGTCTTTGTTTTTTTTTTCGTTCTTTTCTTGTTTTCTTCTTTAAATTAAAATAAAATGGGAGGATCATAAAAAGAATTCAAACTTCTAGTAGAGTGTATTCAGGCAAAAGAAAAAGATTCAAAGGCAATAGATACACAAAAATTTATTCTGCTTCATCAAATGCTCTGATGCGACACACCGAAAAATGTAAAACCAAAACGCTAAGCGTTTGGAAAAAAGTTACAATTTTATGAAAAAGGAAAGAGTAACACTAATGTTGAGGATTTTATTTTGATTATGAACTTTCACTTGTTTTCAGAAGCAATAAGGTGTATTGGAGCGCTGCTTTTTGTTGGGCCTTTATCAAAAACCAAATATTATGTGTGATAATCCAATTTGTGAATGGAAACACAAGGTGGTTTTCCATATGTTGGTAAACTATGAAAAACCACCTCAAAACGATAATGAAACATTCAGAAGAAAGGAAAAACCCATTTGATATGAACAGAGCGTCAATGTAATCGCAAACCATGATGGAATCGTATACTTAAAATGTTTATATTATGTTACTGAGCACAATACAAAAAACTAACTTTTGATAAACCACATTTATTGGTGATGGTGTGTGATAGTAATTCCAACAACACTGCTGTCATTTCACTGCTAAACCATACGGTGACACAACTTCTCTATTAAAAAAGGAGAGTGTATTAGTCACGTGCAGAAGCGAGTTGGTCTGCTAAACCTAAAAAACGAAACAAAGGACTTTTAAGTGATGTTAAAAAGCTAGGAGGAGCAGGAAGACTCACGGAAAAGTGATGCACACAATCCAAAAATGTTATTTGGAATGGTAAAATGTCCAAATGTTGATAAATTTTCTGCGACGAAACAATCAGTCGCCACTGTTCTCTTCGAGTAATCGGAAAGTGTTTACAATGAAACAAGAAATCGCCTGTGTGTGAAGGATTTCTGTTTTCTGTTTTGATGAAGGAAAATGCTTTCTTCTTAATTTGTTGGAGATATTCAACATGTCCAGCGACGAATGTTTGAAATAGTACTGTAAAGAGTACTGTAAAGAGCGAGACGGTGTGCGTGTACAAAAACTGGAAGGTTAAGAAAAAGATATTAAGATTAACTATAAAAGGATTTACTGATAAAAATGAAGAATTAGAGGGTTTAATATGGAACAGTGGAGAGTTTTAACATATTTATTTAATAATTTTTGAATTTGCTGCGTTTTCCTGAAAACAGCATTTTGTTTTTCTGCTGGTGGTAGATATTTCTCAAAAAGTATAAGTTCTTTTGATTGCAAATTTGGCCTGTTTGTTTATTAGTTGTTAATTTTTGGGTCGTAACGTCTTATTTAACGGGCTAGTGATTGATTTTTTTTTTTTCTTTTTTTTTTATTCCGATTTTTTGAGTAGGATTTTGTATTTTGAGCACAAAAAATATTTATAAAAATGTAAAAAAAAGATAATTTATTAGTGTACTACCCACTCGTTAAGCTGTATTATATTTAGACATCATACTACTATCAAATTTACAACTACTCTGACCAATATAAAAAAAAAATTCAACGTAATTAATAAATGTTTTTGCCTTTAATTCAACTAACTCTTTGTATTTTTTTTGTTCGGAAAGAAACCTTTCCATTTCAAAATCTCTACAAAAATATTCTTTGATATTAGTTCATCTATCATTAAATTATTTCAAATTGTTTTGAAGCTTTTTCTTATAAGAGAATATATTCAGAAAATTATTAGCTTTAATCGCATGAAGGAACCAAATGATCCATATCTGAAGACTTTCAAACAAAAAAGAGACTCGTATGGTCAAATTTTGAGCAAAAGTTTTCAACCAATCTAATCATGGGTATATATAGGCAATAGTCTGCAAATTATTATGAGAGCCGATATGAAATCATAAGAGAGTACTGCAATAAAATTTATGAAAAAATTTTTTTCGGTTACGTTAAATTGCCCTTAGGCATTACCCTAAAAGTTCTCACGAGAGCAAATATGAAATAATTTGGAATACTACAATAAAACTTCAAACAAAAATTGTTTAGGATTACTTTAAATTATGCAATATCCTACAAGTTATACAAGAACCGACATCAAGTCATACAATAAAACTTCAAGCAAAGTTGCTTTTGGTTACGTTTAATTATCTTGACTGAATCCCAGATTGCAGTTGACTTCTAAACGTCACAACGCTAAAGAGTCGTTGTTTCCACCGGTGTGTTTTAAAAGAAACTCACAGTCTTGGGACAAATCAGCGTGCGTTTTAAAAAATATTTACTGTAATGTTTTGTTCATTGAAGTTTTAAAAATTGGTTTATAAAGTTTACATTTTTCTTCTTTCTAAAACTATGATGTAAAGAGATACATAAAGATTTTTTCATATAGTAAAGGTGAATCCTGGGCTTTATTGGATACACCCTGAATCCGCCACTGTATTTTCTTTTTCTACCTATGTATTTGTGCTTCCACCTACAGTTTTGTTTTTGTTAAGGTCATTTCGTATTTCCATATATAGATGTTACCACAATAAGCACAGTCTATTCCCCATGAAGAAATTGAGTTTTCAATCTCATTAGGTGGACTTCTATTCATCGCAAAATGCTGCCCACTATAGGCCTTCGTAAAAAGCCAATTTACTAACTTTCAGGGACCTGAGAAAATTAGGACTAAATTCTGAACTAAAACACTAATAGTTATTACCAGTGAAAACATGCTATATTTCGCTAAACGAAGCAAGCTCTTTGTTGTAAACCCTTTGTTTCATATCTCATGTTGACAGATTTTTGAGAAAACCATTACCCTGTTCAAAGCTTTTCAATTCCCCGGTATAGCCATATGATCAGCCCCTAACACTAACTTGTTTTTTTTTCACTGCATATTTGTTTTTACCTTATTTTTTATAAGCTATAGTTATATGACACGTACAACAGTCATGGCGAATTTAGTAAGTATAAATCAAATGAAAATTCAACAAAATAAGTATCAAAGCAATGAGCAAATTATGCGCAAGAATCATTGACGCCAAAAAAGAAACATGCGTCATAGAATAAAACCATCTACACGTATTTTTTTTATAAGATACCAAACTTTTGGCCTTTTAGGAAAATTTCTTAAAAATTGCTCTAAAAATCATCGGAAAGTTTCTTGCGGTTGCTTAAAATAACAATATATTTTTTAGGACTTACGACAAGAGTAGCAATGATAAAATAAATTAAAATCTCAAGTTTTACAAAAAAATTTCAAACTCAATACCACCTCTTACGTCTACCATAACGATAAATAATTTGTCCTCAACATCCGTCAGTAGGTCTAGAATGTTTCTGTTATTATCATATTGAAATTCTGTAGCTTTCTCTGCTGTTCTGTTCATCTGTTGGGTTTGGCCCTGGTTATAATTTAAAATTGCGTTTGTTCAATTGAGGATTTTGTGCTGAGTTGAAGTGGCACTACCTAGCAATCTTTTAGGCCTCCTGGTTTTATTTTATTATTATCACTTCTTCTACTGTGATGAGACAGCTGGTTTTTTTAAAGCATCTGAATCGCACTGAATCATAATCTGACTTGGTAATTATTCGTGTATACCGTAAACATTTTTTTTTTTTTTTTATCATAATGGCTGCTTAGATACGGTTGCGTTTTAGGAGCTGATCTGTTTATCTGAGTTTCTACCAAAATATCCATCTTTATATCTACAATCATGGCTCTAAGAAAGAAAAGAAAACCTCAGTGATGATTTCCAAAACATACTAAAAGAATTGACAGCTACATTCAACCAAGAAATAACAAATCTTCGAGCCCACATTGATAACAATAAATTCACCACCTTTGAACAACAAAAATTATCCTTCCTCGCTACTATAGCAAACGCTGCTGATGCTCGCTCAACCACCAATGAAAAGGAGATCGTATTATTAAAGTCTGAAACTGATATTCTAAAAGACAATATCAATGTCCTACGAATTGAGCTAACGGATGATTTTAATAATTTGCTGAATCAAGAAATAAAACTTGCTCAAATGAATGATATGATCGAACAACAAACCAATAGATCTCTGAGTACGACATATTTCGTGGAATTACTGAGGAAGACAATGAGAATTCCTGGAACGACTGTAAACAACTGCTAGCAGTTAAATTACGCAATATAATACTGAACATACCCATTAATTCAATCCTATTGAATATCAAAAGAGCGCACAGGTTTTTTCAGACCATCCACGAAGACAGCTTATCACCAGAAACTCTAAGATGAAGGATAACAGCAACAAAGTATTTGTAGACCAATTGTTCTCACCACAACTAATGGAAGGAAGAAAATCAGCATTAGAATATAGGAATACTTTACTTAGTTTGAATGTAAATAAAGATAAAACAGTCTTTTTGATTTACCCAGCAAATGTCATGATGAAAATTATACGGTCAAAAAAAAGAAGCTAAGGCTACGAAAGAGTTTTAATTGATTCATCTATTTATACCATTTGAGTGTTTAGTTATTATGACTTTCTTATAATCATGGTTAGTTCGGTGTATATGATTGGCTGTTTTGTTTTTTTTTAGCTATTATGCAATCAAGTTTGTTAATAATAGCATACAATTGATTTATTAAATTTTGAATAGGATCTATTCAATTCGTCCTATGTGCAAATTATTCTTGTTTTAACACGAAGTTTTGTTATCAGCTCTTTTTGAGCTGCAAAAAGCAGCTTTCTTGTAAATATTAGAATTCGAATTGATCTGAGTTCCTGTTTTGGTCTTTTTCTTATTTTTTTCCTTTATTATTATTTTTGTTCTTTTCTAACAGCATCATATTTTTGTATTTTTGTCCTTTAGATTTTTTGTTGCTTTTGTAGTGTACCTAAATTCTTATTGTTGCTCTTGTAGTGTACCTAACTTCTTTACCATTACATGTAGTCATCTCAATGAAGAATCATCTTAGTAATTCTGCCACAAATTTACAAACAATAAACTGCCCTTTGGAAATATCACAGACTTGAATCTCAAACTGACTCTACCTGGTATAAAATTATATCATAGCGATCCTAGCTCTTCGGAATGCCATCTTAGAAACTTGTTTAGAGATATGAATAACATATCTGACACCACTATAAATTGCAATTATCAATAAGCAATTGATATTAATAACAATATTGATCTCTCCTCTAAAATGAATTTACAAAACATTGTCTCTTTGAAACTTTTCCTTTGTACGATGTTAGAATTAATCTATCTAATTTTTTTACTTTATAATTAAAAAATATGTTTAACTTTAGATGTGAGTTTTCCCTTGTTTGTTTGCACAAAGTAGACGATTGGTTAAGTTTTAATGTTTTTTTTTTTGTGTCGTTTCTCATTATTATTCTTGATCTAATTAGGAGTTATTGCTAGTTCTGTTTTATTAGTTAGTTGTATTAGTATGAAAATTGTTGTTATTTCCCTTTGTATATATTATATTTTTATTCCAATTAATACTATTTTCACTCTTTTTTATATAATTCGTTTTTGTTAATATTTGAAAAAGCCCCAGAGTATTACATAAATTCTTCTGGTCATTATTTAGTCATAGTTTTTAACTATTTGTACTGTACATTGCACTGTAACTACAAATATGACATAGTTATATACTCATTTCATTAAGTAATGAGCTGACTTATATTTTATTTAGAATTTATTGAGTTTTTCGTTTGCAAGAAAATATTTGATTTTAATTTGATTTGTGCGACTTCCCATTAGATTTCAAAAACATTCGAATTTATAAATATTCGATTTGAATCCATATTCAAATCGTTCGATAAGCAGAAAATTACATTTATCTATATTAAGTTCGGTTTACATAGATGTTTCCTTTTCCTTAAATTAAAGGCTATTTATTAAAAGCAATCAAAATTCGATATTTAGAAAATTTATTTGTTACTTACATAAAAGCTTATTCCTAGGAAAGTTGCTTAAAAATGTTTATACTTTGCTTAGGGTTGCTTATAAAAAAATATGTAAGTTGAAAAACAAATTGAATACAAAGTAAAACACAAATCTATAACCAAACAGTGCAAGTAATGAAGAAACCAGGTGAGACGGATTTCAGCTGAATTCAACATAGGAACATAAGTTGAAAATTAGAAAGCTTTAAAGGCCAATAACTTTTCTTTTGTTGATTTTAAGATCTACGTTCTTATATGATTGTTGATCAGCGTAAAATTCTGCTTAAGAGTCATCAATAAAAAAATGGGGTACGGAAGTGCAATAGAGGCACACAAGCGATACTGAAGTGGCAGCTGAAGATAAAAATTTAGTTTGAGGAATTGTTTTTGTTTAACGTTTTTTATTCATGTGTCTTGTGTTAGACATCTTTGTGTTTTTGGAGTTTTTAAGGCAAAGAACACTGATTAATCACTGACCTCTGCTATTATATCATAAATCAATATCACTTATAAATCAAGCATTATCATTCAGAAAATCTGATTGCAGGGCAAATATTAATGAATCAACAGATTTCTTCTCTTGGACACCTACTGCATGCAATATTTTCGCTTATTTTATTGCACTCTACTCCTGACCGCAGATTGTTTTTCAAGTTGTTTTGCAAAACCAATAACGACAGCCCGTGTAATCACATAGTGACCAGACTAGCTTATTTGTGTGACTATGATGTAATTGCCCATAATTTATTTTAGCCAGGGTATTATCAAATTTGTAGTAAATCAAATAAATTATATCAATGCTAATGCTAAAGATTTTTTATTAGTAAAATTTGAAAACCTAAGACATCTTGCTGGATACTCCACCATCAATTATTGAACATGCTGGGCGGCGTTATTAGACAGAAATTTTCCACCTATGAAAAGCCATAACTGCAACTTTAAAAAATATTAGTAGAAATCATTATGAAATTTAAATATTTGTTTTATATATTTTTTGGCATCCGGACTTCACCCACGAAATAATTGCCCCCTGGATAATTTCTCAGCCATTTTTGCCTAAAATGCACTCTAAAATTCATGACAACTCGAAAAAAAAAAGAAAGATATGTCCTTGAAACTTCGCATGTGTTTTAGCATGTGTCACAGCTACTTATGTGGAATTTTACATAACCCGGTTTTATTTTTATAAACCGTAGATTTCATCTCTATATATTCAAAACAAAGTTAAGTATGTATGTATTTGCCCACGCACAAGCGTATTTATGCGTGTGTGAGCGCGCACGCACATACGTATATATGTATGCTCCACTATTTCTCTGTACTGGGGAGGGCTACAGGTCTGAAATTTTCTGGGGAAGTTGGAAATCACCCAAGGAGTTTTCTAAAAAAAAAGTTTCAAAAAAGTCGACTTTTTTTTTTTTATTATTACTACATTTTTCGATTGGTATAAAACAGTGTATGTTTGTGTGTCTGTCTGTGGTTTCCACTATTCCTCTGTACTGGGGAGGGCTAAGAGTTTGAAACTTTCTGGGGAAAGTTAGGGGATGACATACAGAAAAAAAAAGTTCGAAAAAGTTGAGATTTTTATTTTAAATTTTTCGAAAATTTGATTTTTTCCGAATACATGACAATAAGGCAAACCTAGGAGATCGGGCTCTGAGAGCCCAAGATCTCCTAGTATAATATAAAATATAGTAACACTAAAAAAATACAACAACATCAATATATAAAGAATAAATTATTAATTTTGTAAGCAGACTCTTGTTCTATTTTCTGTATAACTATAATTAATGAAAAATTTCTGTTATTTTTTTTGAACTTTGTTCATCTAGCACTAAAAACAAACCTAACTTTTCAGTAACCTTTTAAAATATTTATATTATATGTGAACTTAAATGTATTTTAAAGTTTCCTCACTTTTTTTCCTTTTGAGTTATAATCGATCTAAGAGTACATTTTGGGTTGAAAGAAAAAGATTTTTCAAGTATTAATACCACAGTAATAATTACCACAGCATTATTTGTGATATAAAATGGTCCGTTTTATGGACTCAATTTGACATGCAAACTTAAACTCGCATATTAGCGAATACTTTTGGCTGACCACAAGTGTATTATCTTTTAAAATGAATACAAGGATTCAACACTAAAATAATTTCACGTAATTGGACAACATTATTGTCTACCCATTTTACGACAATAATACAAGAGTAATCTCGTCAGTTTTTTTATATAAAATACAGGCTGCGACAAATTGAAAATGATGGTACATAGGTTTCCAAGATTTCCAGCTAAATTATCTTAGGCTTTATAAAAACTTCAATTAAAAAAAGCCTTCATGCATCGCTTTTGGTGCTATTACATGATTTAACTATGATTAAAAATGAATTTATGGGGACATTTACTACTTCTAATTTTTCTTTTCTTAGATTTTGAAAAATGTGCTGAAAGCTGCCCTAACAATAGAAAGATTATGTAAAAAGTAGGAAACAAATGAGAAAACTTCTCACCAACACACAGCCTTGTTTTTATAGCACGAAGCAATTTTGAAATGAATACATATTTATGGAGTATTCTATTACAGTGTATATGTTTTTATAGCACGAAGCAATTTTGAAATGAATACATATTTATGGAGTATTTCAGAGCGTATGTCTAGCTTGAAACCTTATTGTAATGAGGTAGGAAAAAAATCAACCAGAGAAAGTCTAAATGTATTTCAACTAACTTATTGCATATCGTCCAGCTCAGGCTGCAAGCAAGGTATTCTTATTTATACCTCATAAATGAACCAGATAACAACAGTTGAGAAAATCATTCAGCATCTAATTTCAGCATAAATAATACTTCTGTCCACACCATGCAGTTTGCATCTCCATGTCTGTTCCCAAATCTACACAAAAATATATTTTCCAACGTCGTTTCTTGAGTAGAGATGGGAGAAATTTTTGAACCAGAATATTTTCTGATAGAAATAGTTTGTTCTAGCAGAAAAATTTCATGAGTGGAGAATGGCCTTTAATTGAGCTTTAATCAGCCAGAAGCCAATAGCTTAAAAGCCTTAAAATATGATTTAACATGACTTAGAGAGTTTTGTTGATTCAATAACCAATTTTTATTGAAAACTTTTGGGATTAAAAACCTGTTTTTATTCAAAATATGCTTACATCAGTTATTTCTACATTATATTCTTGATAAGGCTTGGGCTTCACCCAAGGTAGCTATTTTTCTAAATTGAATACAAATGCAATATATATTGCAACAAGAAAAACCTATAAGATTTTTTAATAAATTCAAATTTTTTTGCTATAATCTAAAATTGTCCAATAAAGCTATGTTTTAATCTTTTTTATACCAAAACAAATGACAAAGTTGGCCCAGAGAAGCATAGCTTAAGAAAAACTTGCCACAAGGTTACAAGCATAACGCATCAATGTTTCTCAATGCTGCTGCAAATCAACAATTGCTCTGAAAGATTTTTATTTATTTTATTCCACTTAGATATAACGATGAAAATATTATTTTTTCAATAGCATGACGGCCATATTTCCTAATAAAAGCATTTCTTTGAGTATCCCATGTTTTAAGTATAAAACTTAATCCCCAAACTTATTAGCACATTAAAATAATCCCTGGAGTAAGGAATGGTAGATTTTGACTCATAAGTATTTGAGTAGCTTCTCTCACTAAAATAATCTTCATTTGATGAGTATGAATTAAAACGCTTTCATAAGTTGATTTATTAGAATATTTTCCACTATTAAACCATTAAACTCAGTATCATGGCATCCACAATCTATGAATATTCGATGTAAAACTTAAAATAAATGAATATTTTGAATCTCTAGGAGAATGATTTTTGCTTTTTGTTATGTCATAGTGTTCATATTTTTTTCGAGTCAAATCTTTTAGATGTAAAATTATGAAAGTATTTATGTTCTGTATGTGACAAACCATAACCAAATAAAGCCAGATGCTGATGATATCCGTCTTTGTCCTTGAGCAATGTAAATGCAAGTTGCTGACAAACAATTATAAGAATACTCATACGCCATCTGATTTTAATTCTTTTTGTGAAAAAGCATTTGATATTTATTAAGTTTAACAATGTTGTTAAAACATTTAGTTTTTCACCGGCATTGGCTGATTTGCTTAAATAATTCAGACCAGCTGGAACATAACATTTTTTTTTCAGAAATTGCTTTAAAGTTATCAATATCTCATTCAATCATACCACTTTTAAAAACAATTTGGGATGCAAAAAATCTCATTATTTTCAACTATAATTCTATCCTGAACATGGCAACATAAGATCACTTTACGTGTCATTCTAACTCTTTGAAAACCCAACGACTTTGGTTGTTTAAAGCATACCAATCTCACACATATCCTGGGAATGTCTTTTGATTGATGTTTTTCAATCATAAATATCATTTACTTTATCTCGAAATTTAAAATTGTTATTGAATTTATAAGGAAATTATCACAAATAAATTTAACCTCTGATAGCTTAAGTATGACTTGATCAAATGAATAAATAAGTTCATGATCAAATGAATTAAATAACAGAAATAAATATTATAAATATTTAAAAATATAAATATTTCTATTCTTCAGCAGCGATCAAAAAAACATACCACGTGCGTCTCACTCGCTTACTTCGTCTTAGTGATTCAAAAATAAACGGGG